>CM038632.1:36033268-36075768 GCA_021554675.1 Leuciscus idus | reverse complement strand
TCACGTTGAAAGGTCACGCGTGTTCCGGTTCAAAATTATGGGGTAGTGTGAAAAACTCCAACTTCCAACTTCAAAATCATCCGACATCGTTGTTTTACCTTTTCTTTTAAATTTATTTTGTAAAGGGCGTTTGACTCAGTCTTTGCTCGTTGGCTTTGTAAACACTGGGTCTGTTCTTCCGCCTACGTCACGCTTGACCTTTCAACATGATTACGTAATGTGTGGCGCATCACAGCTAGTGCAAGACCAGCATTTGTGGTTAAAAAGTATCTAAATGTTTTTTAATAAAATGGCCGCTGGTTTGTCTAGATAAGACTCTTATTCCTCGACTGGATCGTGTCGAGACTTTGAAGCTGCACTGAAACTCACATCTGGACCTTCAACCCGTTGGACCCCATTGAAGTCACTATATGGAGAAAAATCCTGGAACGTTTTCCTCAAAAACCTTAATTTCTTTTCGACTGAAGAAAGAAAGACATGAATATCTTGGAAGATAAATAATCAGGAAATTTTAATTCTGAAGTGAACTAATCCTTTAAGCCATAACCGACTGTGTTTACTTGGATACTTGCTGAGACGGGCATTTATGACATTTTTTGTGTGAAATTTACAGCAGAGAAGATGCGAAACAGAGCTTGATGCAGTATTTATGCAAAAACGAATTGATTTCTCTTTTGCGTCTTCTTACGCTGGGATATTTAAATTGGCAAGGCTTAAACTTTCGTGATGATGCAGCACTGGTCCGTCAACTGTCCCGAGTATCAATCACGTTTGTTTACGTTCATGTTCTCACAATATTGCATTGTTAGAATTCATAAAAAGTAGTGCTGGGCAACTATTAATCGCAATTAAAATCCAAAATAAAAGTTTGTGTTTACGTAATATATGTGTGTATGTATGATTTGTATATATAAATACACACACATGCATGTATATATTTAAGAAATTTTTTTTATTTATATATAAAATATTCAAATTTATGTATAATGTAAATGATGTATAAATATATACAGTATATACATGCATATGTGCGTATTTATATATACAAAATAATTATACACAGTACACATATATTATGTAAACACAGACTTTTATTTTGGATGCGATTAATCGTTGCCCAGCATTAATAAAAAGTTACCGACCCAACAGGCGATTGACACCGTTTCACAAACCCAATTTTTACTCTCATTTGACGCTTGACGAGTGTTGATTTTAAGCCCTGCATATAATACATATATTTGAGAAATGTAATTTATTTTGTGTCTTTTGATTTTGGGGTCCCTGGGAATGCATAAACTGCTCAAATGTATGCCCTGAATGCAATGCATGTCAGTTTGCATGAATGTAAACGCATGTTCTGTGAGCTTCACGATGTTGTTGGCGTGTGTCACAGGTGCTCCTGTAGTCGTGTCTTTCCCTCACTTTCATCTGGGTGATGAGAAGTACGCCAATGCCATCGAGGGTATTTCTCCTGTCCACGAGCGTCATCAGACCTTTCTGGATCTGAACCCTGTAAGCGAAACACCAGCTGATCCACCATCAGCCTGCAGACCCACTCAACGTTCAGACACTTTAAACAGATTCTCGATTCACTTCAAATTGAGTAACATGAAAAACACAGACAGCTGTAGAAATATTAGGCTGCTGTCACTTTAAGTCCTACACATGCGTTATCTTTCTCTACTGTTAACATTCATTTTTTATATTTTGCTTGATTCAATATTACAATTTAGGAAATGTTCTGTTGTCAGTCAGATACAGTATGAGTTTAGTGCTGTCAAATCGATTAATCGTGATTAATCGCATATAACATATAAGTTTGTGTGTGAGTGTGTGTACACATATACAGTATTTACACATTTTTATGTTAGATGCGATCAATCGTGATTTGACAGCACTAATACAGTTTTATTATAGTACATGTTATGAGGTTAGTTAACCTGTTAGGCAGTACTTACAACTTAGAATTATTACAGTATAAGGATGATATTTGAAATATTAGGATAATATTTGAAAGTTTTGCGTGTCGATCAGATGTTGCCGCCGTCTGAAATCTTCGCAATTATCGGCGTCGCCTAAAAAGATCACAAAGCCTGGATGATCTGTAGTTACTCCGAGATCCCAAGGTAGAAACTCTCCAGATTACAGGAAACGCTCTCAGACATTTTTCCTCAAACATTTGAGTTGGATGTTCCTTTTTTAAATGTTGCTACTTGTTTCGGAATATTCAGAAAACATTTAAAAGTAACATTCCCATAATGTTTGAAGAATGATACAATGGAATGTTCCCTAAACATTCACATAACCAACGTTTGGAGATGTAACTTTTTCATAACTTAATGGGAACATTAGCGTAACGTTCCTAGAACAGATTTTTGCTAGCTGGGAAGGAAGCAAAGCAAGAAGGATTCGCGTACCTTCTGTTCATAGCATTTTAGGCGAAATATGACAGAGTATTTGTACTATTTCCTCAAATATAATTGTAGTACGTTTATGAGAATCATGATATGTGAATGCTTGGCTAAAGAGATGCGTCTTTATCAGGAAGGCTATTCCAGAGTTAAGGAGCCAAATGTAGAAAACGCTCACTTTCGTCCATCTGTGCCTCTTTCTATGATGTATTTTTTCCTGTGTAATTAGTTTAACTGCAATCTGACTCAGATCTTGACTTCTCCTGTGTTAGACTATGGGAGTGCCTGTTCGTGCCATGAAAAGAGCCCAGATCAACATTCATCTCGACAGAGTAACCGGCTTTCCGTGAGTGATGTTTTCCTGTCTGATATATTTAATCACGGCATTCTGATAAACAGACGTGAGTGTTTATATAGTTTTATAGCTGAAGGTCGTTTGTCTCTGTTTCCTCAGTATGACCAAGAGTCTCAACAACACTATCTTCCCCATTGTGTTTCTGAATGAGGTGAGAGTCGTTGGGATGATTTAATCAGCCATTACAGTTGAATATCGTATTGAATGTGTGTTTGTATGATTTGTTTTGCAGTCGGTGGTGATTGATGACGCTTCAGCCGCGAGGATTCAGAAGCTGCTGTTGGTTGTGACTCTAGTCTCTCATTTTCCTCTCATCATCATCGCTCTGGGAGTCATCCTGCTCTTAGTTTCCATCATCCTCGCCATACGCTTCTATCAAAACAAGGTAATGAAGTGTTGAAAGCAGTAGAATCAGTGGTATTTCCCCAGATTATTCTTCTCTTTCCCACCAAATCATTGGCTGTCAGTGCGGTTCACACGAACTAAAGCTGCGTCATGTGACACTAATTTATGCGCCAAATCATTCCACGAATATTTATGTGTCTGTTCTGTGTGTGTTTGTTGTGGAAACAGAACGCTATTCTTCCACAACGACCTTTATGAATCAATATTCACATTCACACGGTCACTGTTCATAGAAAAGACAGATGTGTGGAGTTTGAGAAAATCGGTGGAGCTGGTGTGACATAAACTCTCAGCTAACCAAAAATATGTTCTTTGCCTGAACACTCGAAAGCTCATGGTTATGGAAACGTACGAAGAGACATTAACCCTTAAATGCATGAATGTTTCACAAATCATTATTACATATCCGGTCTTTAGTGACCCGGATCTATGTCACGGATGGATCTCCACCTGTCGCGATAATATAAAACTCTACTGATATTTTTATAACAATTACAAAAGAATAAAATAAAGCATATTTCGTTACCTTTCGGAGCTTGGAAGGGTTCAATTTCAGCAAATGTTTTTTACCATCATCACTGTCCCCGTCAGAGCTCATTTGGCTCATATTCGCCATCTCAACATCTTCTCAAAACTATCATTTTCAGCACCTTCAAAATCAATATTTTGATCACTGACAGCTTCTTCACCAGATCCACCATCAGTGACACTAATATTTGATTGTGATAAAATACTTGTTCTGCTGTAAATCGCTGAGCCATTTCAAGTTTTGCTGATATATTCATTTGCTTTATATCTGCGGTAATTATGAGTGAAACATCATGCCATTCATGTGTATCAGACATCGCCACCTTGAGGAATACTGTAAAGGTGAATTGCACTTATTGAATTATCAGAGATTCAATTATTGTTGTGCAGAAGAAAAAATACACTATTACATACTTCGGGTCAATAGCGACCCTATAAACTTTTTACAAAAAAAACAGAAAACATATTTAAAAAAAATGCTTGCTCTATTGTTTATAATGAATAGACTAAGAAGTCTAACTTAAAAAAAATAACTAGGAAGTGGGTAGTAAATTACGTCCCGGGAAACTAAAGACCTGAGGAATGCATTTAAGGGTTAAGAAAACATTCTATTTTATCATTTTGCACTTTGATTATGAGAATGTTACCTTTAATGTTCTCTGAACGATCTGAAATAAGTAGCTGGTGACATTTAAAAAACATTCTTTGTTTGAAAGCCGATAACCGATAATTCTTTATATTTGTAAGCCGATAACCGATAATTCTTTGTTTGAAAGCTGATAACCGATAATTCTTTATATTTGTAAGCCGATAACCGATAATTCTTTGTTTGAAAGCCGATAACCAATCATTTTTTATATTTGTAAGCCGATAACCGATAATTCTTTGTTTGAAAGCCGATAACCGATAATTTTTTATATTTGTAAGCCGATAACCGATAATTCTTTGTTTGAAAGCCAATAACCGCTAATTCTTTATATTTGTAAGCCGATAACCGATAATTCTTTGTTTGTAAGCCGATAACCGATCATTTTTTATATTTGTAAGCCGATAACCGATAATTCTTTGTTTGTAAGCCGATAACCGCTAATTCTTTATATTTGTAAGCCGATAACCGATAATTCTTTGTTTGAAAGCCGATAACCGATCATTTTTTATATTTGTAAGCCGATAACCGATAATTCTTTGTTTGAAAGCCGATAACCGATCATTTTTTATATTTGTAAGCCGATAACCGATAATTTTTTATATTTGATAACCGATAATTCTATGTTTGAAAGCCAATAACCTATAATTCTTTAAATTTGTAAGCCGATAACCAATAATTCTTTGTTTGAAAGCCGATAACCGATAATTTTTTATATTTGTAAGCCGATAACCGATCATTTTTTATATTTGATAACCGATAATTCTTTGTTTGAAAGCCAATAACCTATAATTCTTTATATTTGTAAGCCGTTAACCGATAAATCAATATATCCAGATTCTTATATAATTTTTGAGAGGCTGGTTACAAAAACAAAAGTCTCACCATTAAAATCCATGTCCCAAGAATACAATTATAATGTTCTCATTATAGTTTTATATAGCCTATATGACAGACTTAAATGTAGTGGAGCTGAGGTTTCATCCAGACTCTGCTGTTGTTCAGACTGTGGTTTATGTGCTGCTGTTTCCTGTCATAACTCTCAATCACAAGTTACTAACCACCACATCCTGCTCTCCAGATCAATTCACTAACCTTGTAATAATGCTATGCTATCTTGCTTATTAACATTGTATGTCTAACCTGAGCAAATGAACACCATGTTGTGCTGATCTGCTTTTATTTAGACTGAAGTGAAGCGTTTTGATTTCGCTGAGGTTTTCCGCAGCGCTCCTGTAAGTTCTCACACTCATTAACCATCTTACAATTAACACTGCTAGTTCAGGCCTGTTTCACACATCGCACGTCTGTGGCGCATATTCGTTTCTGCAAAAATATCTCATAAGAACTGTGTCACATGCTGAACTCTTGTTGCTCAAACAGTAGAGCATGGTGCTAACAAGCTAACAAAAATATGTTCTAAGAACATTTTGCTAACATTCCCATTAAAATGGTATTTCTGAATGTTCAAAACATCCAGTTTTTTTAAATGTTTTTGTGAATGTTCAATTGTATCATTCTTCAAACATTATGGGAACGTTACTTTTGAATGTTCTCTGAAAATTCCAAGACAAAGTAACATTTTTATAACATTTACAAACATCCAGAGAATGTTCCATGAACAATGTATAAATAATGTTTTTGTGCTAACAAAGCTGGTTATTAAAGACCAGATAACTTTAAATGGATTTACGTTTTATTAATATTACTGAAAGAGGGTTTGTTCATAACTTTACCAGAACATTCCCTGTTAGCCTCTATCTCTAGGAAATGCGTGAAATTATCAAATGTAAACCCTAAATGCAATGCAAGCTTAGAATAAAAGTGTTTAAAAACATTAGACAATGTCCAAATTAAAAGTTTGAGAGAATAAAAAACGTTCCATGAATGATGTATAATTTTTCTATGTTTAAGGGTTTTTTTGTGGGTTCCGTTCACTATTATTATAATGAAGGATTATTATGATGTTTGCGGGTCAAACGGGTTTTAATACAATTCACCAAAAATCAATTTTGAAAATAGAAAATAACTATAGCAAGGAGATCAAAACAGTACTATTTATTAATGAAATTATGACTTTGACACATTCAGAACATATACTGTAACTATTTGTGTAGAACATGGACAGGATCTAGTCCTCTCCTGAGTCAGACTCATAAGCGAGTGTATGAATATGTACATGCATTTACATGCATTATTAATGTAAATACTCAGATGTGTGAAACAGGCTTAACTTACTTCAGCTTGAACTGAATCTCCTCAAGTCTGGTTAATCACATGATGCTTTCAACTGGTTTAAGGACTAAAACATGCTGTACTCGTGTTTGTGTATGTTGTAATATGTTGGCCAAGTGTTTGTGTTCTTGACCTTGCATTGTTTGTTTTAGACTGATAACACACACACACACACACACACACACACACACACACACACACACAACGTTACGTACTAAACAATCGTTGTGTTTTCTTTCTTATTTTTAGCCATCCGCAAAGAAAGACACATCATACGCTCCTGTGAGCGGCAAAGCGGACGATCAAGATGAGAAGAATGGAACATTTATCGGCATGACGTCCGTGGACAAGTCCTAAACTGCTGAGAGTGTGTGAGTGTGTGAGTGTGTGTGTGTGTGTGTGTGTGGGAGTGTGTACGTGTTGGAGTGTGTGAGTGGGAGAGTGTGTCGGAGTGTGTGTGTGTGTGTGTGGTCACAGATGCTGTCTAACAAGCACTATCAGTAGTTTGTTGAGCGGTGTGTGTCAGTAAACGACGGTCATGATTCACACACTGACTCTTCCTCAGGACTGAAGCCGTTAGGAAACAGGCATCTTGAAGAACGCCTGAAGAGTGTCTCTGCACACACACACACTTCAGGGTCATTCAGCATCTGTTTAGTTACATGTTTAAACACTGAGCAACACTGAAGCTGCTGTAAGTGATTTTTGGAGGATCACTCCTCTCGCTCTGTACTTTTGTGTGTCACTATGTGAGCTGTGGAGCACAAACACATTTAGGCCTAAATTTAAGATTGATCTATTTAAATTGAATATCAAATTTAGATTTTAATGCCATACGTCGAGTGATGTGGCGTCGGTGCTGTCTCAGGTTGGACAACATTTCTAACCAGCATGCACTGCTGTTTGACAGAGAGCGTGTGTCTCCGTCAGTGGGCGGGGTTTATCACAGAGAGGGCGTGTGTATCTTTTAGTGGGTGGGGTTTGACAGGGTGTGTGTGTGTGTCAGTGGGCGGGGTTTGACAGGGTGTGTGTGTGTCAGTGGGCGGGGTTTGACAGGGTGTGTGTGTGTGTGTGTGTGTCAGTGGGCGGGGTTTGTCAGGGTGTCTCTATCAGTGGGCGGGGTTTGACAGGGTGTGTGTGTTTGTGTGTGTGTGTCAGTGGGCGGGGTTTGTCAGGGTGTCTCTGTCAGTGGGCGGAGTTTGACAGGGTGTGTGTGTCGGTGGGCGGGGTTTATCACAGAGGGCGTGTGCGGTTGAAGTCGGTAAAGCTCCTGAAATCACTTGCAGCACCTTTAACAATTAGACACTATGTTGACTGACTGTCACAACTTCTGAAGGCCAAACAAAAGCAACTTTATATTTGTGTTACTAAATGGTCGGTTCACACAGGACGTGCGTTCAGAAACACCTGGTAGTTTTACTTTGACATGGCAAGCTTATGGTGCAACACCAGCAGCCAAAGACTGTCTGACACACGTGTACATAGACAATAAAACATCCGGTGTGAACGAGCCATACGCGACTGAACCTGCTGTGCCTTGTTAGAAATGTTTGTTCTGTTCATTTTGCGTCTTTTTATTTCAATGAACAGGTGACATCACTGTGCCTTACAGAGACGTGTCATATACTGAAGTTAAGGTTTAATGATCTAATATTTGTTGATTTGATGTAAATGTAAACTTTGATCCTCAAACACTGAACGCAGACAAATGTCTGATTTATTTTAGATGATTTCAAGGTTTATTGTTATGAAATGAAGATCTGTAAGTATTATTAGACAGAGCAAGATTGCAGTGAGATTGAATAGTGTTACTGGACTAATATTTCAGAATCTCCTCTGAAGTATGAAAATAAGTATTTTTAAAAGGTTCAATCTGTATATTTTCATTGTTTAGAGGATCACACATGGGTGTTTTGATATGTTACAGTTTCTTGTTTGTACTGGCTTTCCTTCAACTAGATGCTTTGGTGCAAAATCATAACATAATAACCTCTTACCGTCACTGCAGGTGTGTATGTATTATCAATCACAGAGCACTAAAATACACCATATTAAATGTAATTCTAAAGCTGCACGTTTAACGCACTGTTTTTTGACATGGTCACTTGTTTCAATCTCTGAGCCATTTTATTTGAGTTTTATGATTTCTTTGTCATTATACCGATGTGCCAAACATGAAAAAAATGCACTTGATGAATTTGATTCACTTGGACATCAATAGAAAAATCACACAGTGAAATTTTTATATTTGATCCCGAGTTCAAATGATAGTGTCTGTATCCGAGCTGAGACTGAATCTTTGTGCTTCAGTGTGAATGTAATGTGCTTTAAATGCATTGTGTGTCTTTTCAGCCTTTCAGGTGTTAAATGATGCAGATCTTGCCTTCATCAGTGTATAAACTATAAAACTTTGATCGATGAACACAGACTGTTTATTGTCTTCTGCATCTGTCCAGCTGTTAGATTTCTAGATTCAGACTGCACAAATAATTGTACAGTTGTGTATATAAATTATGCCTTTTTCCTGTGGATTTATAAGAAAATACAATTAAAAAGACTTTCTGAAAGGCATGTTTTGTATTTTATTTTGTACTCGTGTGTTTTCTCCTTTTCTGAATCGTACTTCTTATTATACTTATACACTGACATTAATAGTAACCTAAAAATTACATCTTAAATATTATTTAACCACTGTATGAGCCCAAACAGGTCATTTTATACTAACAAAACTAATTTCAGGAGCTAAATTGGGTAAAATTAGCTCTTTAAGGTACCAGATTACCACTTTTTATAGAGTACTTGAGATGTGGCTGTTACGATAAACGAGGCCTACAGTACTTGTTACTTATAAGTTGCTATGGATAAAAAATTAAATGTAAATGTATTTATGGAAGCCATCACAATAAGAAAAAAAATCAAATAAATTATGACATAAAAAGTCCAAACTATGATGTACTAGGTCGAATTTGACACAAAGTTGAAATGTACAAAATGTCAATGACCGTCATTTCGACTTTTTTTCTCATAATTATTACATTTTATGTCACATTTGTTCCATATGTCTCCCAGATACCTAAAATAAAAATGCTAGATTTCGTTGGAAACACTGTATAATGACATAATATATCCACGTCAGCCAATGATGATAAAAATGATGGCAATTATTATCTTGCCAATGATAATGAAAAAGGTACACAGTACAATTTAATTCAACGTTTTATTATATATTAGCACATGTAGTGCCTTTATGGACCCCAAATGATTCAAATCTGTGGTAAAGTGTTCAACAGAATAAGTTTAACGCGGTCTTTCATGACATTATCACTAAAGTAATGCGCCCGTTGACAGAGATTTGTTTATGTTGTTGCTCCTCCGCGCCGCTGGGTGGCAGCAGTGACATCATCAGCGTCACTCACACACACACACACACACACACACACACTCCGCGTCATTCAGCGTTACAGCATATTACTTCAGCTTCCGCACAAGGTGAGTATTACACACTTTTACTGCGTTTAGTGTAGATTTGAATTAAATATATGATCTGCTGCTCTTATATATGATAAGTAGATTAGACTGAAGTGTGCGTGTTTCTTTATAGAACAGATTTATGTCTATAAACAGGCAGACAGCGGTTAGCATCGAGCTAACACACTGATCTGGTCATGTAAACATCATAATGTTTCAAATACCGGTAAATGTAAATATCTATAGCACTACCATGCTTTTGGACGTATATTATGGTATTCCTTGAAATGCCCTGTATGTAACTATATATATACATCTAGATAAATTGATAGATAGAAAGATAGTTATGGATTGTTTATTAATTGTTTACATAAGTTTGATTTGAACATTTCAGTGTAAACATAATTTGACTGATTCCTGCATGTGCTGAAATATGAACAGAGCTGATATTAATAATCTCTGATGTGGTCAGTTCTCTGTCAGATATTAATATTAATAGGGGTGTAATAATACCCTCATGTCACGATTCGATACGATATTATTGCGATACTCCAAGACATTTGATAAAAGGTTAACAAAAAATATCCTGTTGATTAAAATGCTAAATTTGATATTATATTGTGTGTGTGTATGAATATTCTTGGACTTGCTGCTGTAACCCAAAGCTGGACAACAGTGACACCAGAATAACAATATTCATGATTCTGAAGCTGAGAATACTGAATGAATGTAGACGAATATACTAGAACTGTGTCTCTGACTAGATATATTTATAATAATGTCGGCCACTTTTACTGTTTCATTATCAGGACACACAGATATTCCCCCAATGCATTATTATACATTATATTCAACATTATATATAGTAGTTTAATGTAGAACTGACACTAAAACTCTGAAAACTTGAATTTTTTTCCTCACACAGTAATTTGTATTGTTTGGGTGAACTATCCACGATACATATATAGCGATATATTGTGACACCCCTAAATATTAATAATGTGTTCAGTTCTCCATCAGATATTAATATTAATAATGTGTTCAGTTCTCCATCAGATATTAATATTAATAATGTGTTCAGTTCTCCATCAGATATTAATATTAATAATGTGTTCAGTTCTCCATCAGATATTAATATTAATAATGTGTTCAGTTCTCCATCAGATATTAATATTAATAATGTGTTCAGATATTAATAATAATAATGTGTTCAGTTCTCTGCAGATATTAATAATAATAATGTGTTCAGTTCTCTGCAGATATTAATAATAATAATGTGTTCAGTTCTCTGCAGATATTAATAATAATAATGTGTTCAGTTCTCTGCAGATATTAATAATAATAATGTGTTCAGATCTCTGCAGATATTAATAATAATAATGTGTTCAGTTCTCTGCAGATATTAATAATAATAATGTGTTCAGATCTCTGCAGATATTAATAATAATAATGTGTTCAGTTCTCTGCAGATATTAATAATAATAATGTGTTCAGTTCTCTGCAGATATTAATAATAATAATGTGTTCAGTTCTCTGCAGATATTAATAATAATAATGTGTTCAGATCTGCAGATATTAATAATAATAATGTGTCCAGATCTGCAGATATTAATAATAATAATGTGTCCAGATCTGCAGATATGGTGTGTATTCCCTGTATCGTGATCCCTGTCCTGTTCAGTTCTCTGCAGATATTAATAATAATAATGTGTTCAGATCTGCAGATATTAATAATAATAATGTGTTCAGATCTGCAGATATTAATAATAATAATGTGTCCAGATCTGCAGATATGGTGTGTATTCCCTGTATCGTGATCCCTGTCCTGTTCAGTTCTCTGCAGATATTAATATTAATAATGTGTTCAGTTCTCTGCAGATATTAATAATAATAATGTGTTCAGATCTCTGCAGATATTAATAATAATAATGTGTTCAGTTCTCTGCAGATATTAATAATAATAATGTGTTCAGTTCTCTGCAGATATTAATAATAATAATGTGTTCAGTTCTCTGCAGATATTAATAATAATAATGTGTTCAGATCTCTGCAGATATTAATAATAATAATGTGTTCAGTTCTCTGCAGATATTAATAATAATAATGTGTTCAGTTCTCTGCAGATATTAATAATAATAATGTGTTCAGTTCTCTGCAGATATTAATAATAATAATGTGTTCAGATCTCTGCAGATATTAATAATAATAATGTGTCCAGATCTGCAGATATGGTGTGTATTCCCTGTATCGTGATCCCTGTCCTGTTCAGTTCTCTGCAGATATTAATAATAATAATGTGTTCAGATCTGCAGATATTAATAATAATAATGTGTCCAGATCTGCAGATATGGTGTGTATTCCCTGTATCGTGATCCCTGTCCTGTTCAGTTCTCTGCAGATATTAATATTAATAATGTGTTCAGATCTGCAGATATGGTGTGTATTCCCTGTATCGTGATCCCTGTCCTGCTGTGGGTTTATAAGCGTTTCCTGGAGCCGATCATCTATCCCCTCATCTCTCCGTTCATCTCTCGCTTCTGGAGGAGTGCAGTGAAGGAGCCGCCGCACAAACCCTGCGCTGTACGAGAGTATACACACACACACTCATACTATACACTTCATCATATACTGACACACATCAATATTAATACAGTCTGGAGTCTTAAAGGAATAATTCACCCAAAAAATAAACTTATTATTTACTCTCATGTCATTTTGAATTTATAGGTTGCACTTTATTTTACAGTTCATGCATTTACAGGAAAGTTGTGGGTTATATAAGGTTAATACACGGGTTAAGGTTAGGTTTAGGGGGACAGTAGCTTCAGGGTTAGTACATAGTTATTACCCAGTTATTGTTATTACTATAACAAGTACATCATGGGAACAGGACTGTAAAATACAGTTTATAATGTGTGTTTAAATCTGCTGAATCAGTCTGATGTTAGTTCTGGAGACAGAGATTGAGCAGATCTCATCATTTTTTATTTAATTTTTTATTTGACAGTAAAAAATCCCCCAGAATTATAAAACCATAACAAAACACAAAAGTATTCAATGATCACGAACCTGACTCCTCTTTAACCACGTTTTCACATGTGACTTAACCTGTGCAAAAGCAGGACTCTGTCTAATGTGAACTGGTCAATTATTCCCGTTATTAACGGCTCTTACAGAGAGAGCTGATGACCAGACTCAGTTACTGGTGAATGTGTCGATCAGTCCTTCATTCTGTTCTTCTTCTTCTTCTTTCCCTCAGGATGAATGTAACGGAGCGGTGAACGGATCCACGGCACACGCACCGAAGACGGTGGCCGATAAAAAAGCCGACTGACAGATCTCATGTTTCCTCAATCCGCTCCTGAAGGAGATGTAGACGTGTAGATATCATAAAACATGTAAATTCCAGCTTTAAATGCAGCTTTACTATAGTAACTAATATATGAACACACACACACACACACACACACACACTATCACTCACACTCACTCACACACACATACACACACGTGTGCTCCTGTCAGAAACATTACTTACATTAAATACTTTAATAATGTTTAATAAAAATTATCTGTTTTTTATCATTCCATAACACTGCTGTTCTCCATGATGGCTTTTATCTTCTACTCGGACTGACTGCAAAAGTTCTGTGTATAATTTATGAGACTTAATATAAAATAAATGTTGAATTATTTTAATTGTGGCTGGTCTATCTTTATAATAACTAATAAAACAAAGCAGATGTCTGATACTAAAATGACTTGTTTTTATTAATGCCTAAGACGAGTAAAATCTACACTTTAAATATGTTTCTCAGAGATACTCTCAAGAAATAATAGGGGAAAAAATCACGTTTTATTTTTAATAATATACATTTGAGCTATTTAGTATACCTATAATATATCATATCTATATATAATTAAATATCATATTTTTCCTTTCTGTCTGAGTGGCAATTTTAGTCTTTATAGAAGTAGGACATATTGGCGCATTACTCAGTTCCACCAGCAGGAGGCGCCGGAGCTCCGAGGATTGTGTTGATACAAGCACTGAGGAACTGACGTATTACGCCGAGATGTTCTGTTGCGTCATGAAGAACAGAAATCGAGGGAGACCCAGAGCGCGGGAGATACTTGAGTTCAGAACCATTTCCGGTCGTGATGCTAATCCGCAGACTTTAATTCAGGACTGTATTCTGAGTTTGTAAGTAAAAACATTTGCTTAATCATAACAATTATTCTTTTTAAGTCTTTATAAAAATGCATATCTAGCTGAAGAAGAAATGTACATTTCTTAATTGTGACTGACAGAGAAAAGAACAGCAAGATCAAATGTCAAAATATTAACAGTAACATTTACTGTTTTTTAAACATAATAAAATATTCCCGACATAAAAATGTGTATGTATCTAAGGAAGAAATGTACATTTCTTAAATAACAGCAAGAACAAAATGTCAAAATATAAACAGTAACATTTTAATTATGATTTAACGGACATGTATTAGAATTTCTGTTTGACAGTTTATAATATATTCCCGCTCTAGTTCGTTTAAAAACAGAATAGATCATTTAAAAATATTCCCGCTCTTGTTCGGTTTAAATCATAGGTTTAAATCAGTCTTCCGTTAACCTGAATGTATTGCGGGCCGCCTTGCGCCCCCTACCGGCAGAACTCGCCATGACCGCGCGAGTAAATACCGTCACGGCTCCGAGGTGTTCAGAAGCACGGAGCTGATCAGGATAAATAAGAGACTAAAGATGGCGACGGTGGAGGATTCATGGGACAAATTCGGCTCCAAAACTTCCCTTTGGAAAACTGAGTCCAGCGGTCCAGTCGCGCACTGAGAACCACAAACCCCCGCGACACCGAGCTGAGACCCGCTTCCGTTTCTGTGGCTCCATTACGTGGTTTTTATGTAAACATTCTCGATTGCAGTAACCAAATCAAGCGGAATTTGGACTCAGATCATCCGAACCCACACCGAATCCAGCCGAGATGATCCCTGACTGAACACGCACCGAGTCCGTAAGTTTAGTTCGGTTCTGGTGCATGGAGGCCGCTGGAGGGAGTCTGCCAGCCCCGGTGTCGCAGTGATTTGGGTCAGAACACCGGATCGTGATGTATTTTCTGAGCGGCTGGCCGCGGAGGCTCCTCTGCCCGCTCCGGAGCGGCGAACGGCCCTTTCTGGTCGAGCCCAGCGCGCAACGCTTCTTCCTAGCCGTGCTGTCCGAGACCCAGATCAGCATCTGGTTCAGCAGGGTAAGAAACACATCTAACTCTTACATAACTCAGTCATTTGATGTTTTAATGCTGGTTCTGTGGCTTAGTGGGTAACCTGAAGGTTGTATGTTTGAATCCCAGAGATGTCAAAACTCCCCTAGATCAGGTCTTTAAAGGTAAGATGGTGTGGTTTAGTGGTTAAAGTGGCTGCTAACCTGAAGGTTTTAGGTTTAAACAGATTGTACATCCAACTCATTAAGGTACTGGAATGATGGGTGATGTGGCTTAGTGGTAAAGGATCAGGGATGGTAATGGAAAGGTTCGAACTTCAGAATGGATCCCAGACAGCAACATAGTGTCGGCCCACATCTGGCCCACATCTGGCCAACACTATGTTGCTGTGTGGGATTATTCATAGTAATTGGCTTTAGTAGGGTAATACAATTTAAATTGACTGTATACCAGTGGGTTTAAATGCTTGATGTTGGGTATTTCAGTGATCCAGTTAATCCTACAGTGTTTAGTGGAGTTAACTAGTGGTTGAAGACTAAGATCTGTCATCTTTCAGGACCTGGTTAATCTAGTGAAACACTTTATAAGTGTGTGGTCTAAAGATCAGGACTATAACATCATTAACCCAGTGGTTGTGGGTTCGAACCCCTAGAGGAATCACGTTTCGGGTCTGCTTACTCAAACTGTACAGGTTCAAATCCTAAAGGGTTGATTCATGTGAATCGGATTCAGTAGTTCTGGGTGCTGTGGTTTAGTGGTCAATGATCTCGGTTGGTTATGTAAAGGTTATGAGTTCTAGTCCATAATGCACTCGTTCCTGTCAACATTGAACATCTGGTTCCTCATGTCAAAAATAACCCAATGACGGCCTCAGGATCAGCGTTAAAGGTCTCATATGGGTGCTGTGGTTTAGTGGTTATTAGCTTCTGTGCTGCTGATACTTGTAGGTTTGAACCTCATGAGCGTCTGATTCCATTCAGATGGAAATGAACAGATAAACAGCCTCACGATCAGAGGTTTTGAGTTCATGTATTCATAATGAATGATGTGGCTTAGTGGTTACGGTTGCGGACTGATGATCTGAAGGTTTGAACCTGAGAAGGGTTTATTAATAAGTTAATCTGGAGTAGAGTGTCTAGTAGTGTTATGATGCTAGTTGTTTGATCTAGTGCTTTAAGGGCTGATAATCTAAAGATTGAAAGGTGTGTGCTAGATTTATGTTATAGCATTAAATGCACAATAACCAGGTTTATCAATTTCCTCAATTTTTCAATTTCAAATTAGCTTTATTAGCATGACTGTGTATCACAATGTTGCCAAAGCATTACTATATTATATATAAGTAATAAAACAAACAAACAAACAAAACGTATATAGATCATGTCATATGTAGCATATTAACTAAAATAAATACAATCCATCTTAATAAACGAATAAATTATGCGGGTCAGCGTATCAGTCGTCCTATTGGTTTAACTTTAACCGATCTCATACATTTGAACTAATTGAATCTTGCTTGTTAGTCACATTTAAACATGTTCAAACTTAGTTTTTAATAACAGATTAAGTCTGTTTTTACAAATAATGCAGATTTGAAGGAGTTTGAATAAACGCATTGTGAAATGAGTATTTGAATAAAGTCAAGTAGAGGCAAATAATAGATAATGGCAGGATGTGTGTGTGTGTGTGTGTGTGTGTGTGTGTGTGTGTTATTGACCGCGGTCAGGAGGTTTGACTGTTGTTGATCAATGGTTAAAGTGCAGAAATTCCACCAGAGTTCACAACATCTAGTGTGAGTTTTCAGTTTCAGCTTGTGTTGTGTTGTGTTGTGTTGTGTTGTGTTGTGTTGTGTTGTGTTGTGTTGTGTTGTGTTGTGTTGTGTTGAACGTTGAGGTGATGTTTGATGTCAGAGACTCTCACCTGTGTGTCGTCCTGAAGACCCCAGACGCTCCGTCTGGAGAGAGAGACAGAGAGACAGGCAGATAGATAGTAGAGCGACTGTGTCCTCACTACACACACACACACACACACACACACACACACACACACACACACACACACACACAGCCCTCACTGCACAGAGAATCAAGTGGAAACAGAGCTCCACTTTTTGACATCCTGCCCCAATTATACAAACATTAGGGACGCTCTCCATCCCCTTCTCACAAGCCACCAGAAAGACTTCCATCAGAAATCTAGTATGGACAAACTCCCACTCCTGCTAGGAGAAAGCCCAGCGAGCTCAAACCTGGCTGCCAGGTGTGTGTGAGAGAGAGAGAGAGAGAGAGTGTGTGTGTGTGTGAGAGAGAGAGTGTGTGAGGTCCTGTCACGAGAAAAGAGCCTCCAGCAGGACAGAGCTACCAAAAGCCCCTTTCACACAGCGCTTTGAACCCGGGAAATTGCCGGCAAATTGCCAGAGCGCCTTCTGTGTGAACGCAAACTCGACCCGGGATTTATGCCGGGATCGATGCCGGGTCGGGACCTAGTAACATTGCCATGTTCAGTCCCGGAACGTGCGCTGTGTGAACAAAAGCCGTAATAATGCCGTGTCGTAGTGATGACGCTGAAGCCGGGATCGTTCGCCAGCTGTGAAACGGGACGTAAAGCGCAAGTTTATGATCGAATCAGAGAAAAAAATGCACAAGCGAGAGAGAGAGAGATCGCAGCTCATAAGCAAACTTAAGACGCTGCTGAGATTACAAGTCACATCGATGTCACGTGTCTTTACGGCATTTTTACGGGTTGTGTGTGAACGCACTCTCTGATTCCGGAAAATCACTGGCAGTGTGAATGAACCAAAATCAAACGAACCCGGGTCAAATCCCGGGTCACTTTATCCGTGTATTTTCCGGAATCTCTGTGTGAAAGGGGCTAGAGAGATGGGATATCTCTTTCTATAAGAAAATCTTTATTTTTTATTTTTTATTGTATAGTGTTATGAATGCTTTGGTAATGTAAAGATTTCTTTCACCATGCCAATACAGCTATTTGAATCTTGAATCTTGAGATAAGCAGAGAGATAGACAGACAGACAGACAGACAGACAGGCAGAGAGAGAGACAGGCAGGCAGAGAGGGAGACAGGCAGACAGACAGGCAGAGTGAGAGACAGACAGGCAGGCAGTGAGATAGACAGGCAGAGAGACAGGCAGAGGGACAGACAGACAGGCAGAGAGACAGACAGACAGGCAGAGAGACAGACAGACAGGCAGAGAGACAGACAGACAGACAGACAGACAGGCAGAGAGACAGACAGACAGGCAGAGAGACAGACAGACAGGCAGAGAGACAGACAGACAGGCAGAGAGACAGACAGACAGGCAGAGAGACAGACAGAGACAGACAGAAAGGCAGTGAGACAGACAGGCAGTGAGAGGCAGGCAGGCAGTGAGATAGACAGACAGGCAGGCAGTGAGACAGACAGACAAGAGTGAGAGACAGACAGGCAGAGAGCAGACAGAAAGGCAGAGAGACAGACAGGCAGACAGACAGACAGACAGACAGACAGGCAGAGAGCAGACAGACAGGCAGTGAGATAGACAGTGAGATAGACAGACAGGCAGGCAGTGAGATAGACAGGCAAGCAGTGAGATAGACAGACAGGCAGAGAGACAGACAGGCAGAGAGCAGACAGAAAAGCAGTGAGACAGACAGACAGGCAGAGAGACAGACAGACAGGCAGAGAGCAGACAGACAGGCAGGCAGAGTGACAGACAGAAAGGCAGTGAGATAGACATAAAGACAGACAGTGAGATAGACAGGCAGGCAGAGAGACAGACAGGCAGAGAGCAGACAGAAAAGCAGTGAGACAGACAGACAGGCAGAGAGACAGACAGAAAGGCAGTGAGAGAGACAGACAGACAGACAGGCAGGCAGAGTGACAGACAGAAAGGCAGTGAGATAGACATAAAGACAGACAGTGAGATAGACAGGCAGGCAGAGAGACAGACAGGCAGACAGACAGGCAGAGAGCAGACAGAAAAGCAGTGAGACAGACAGACAGGCAGAGAGACAGACAGAAAGGCAGTGAGAGAGACAGACAGACAGGCAGAGAGCAGACAGACAGGCAGAGTGACAGACAGAAAGGCAGTGAGATAGACAGGCAGGCAGAGAGACAGGCAGTGAGATAGACAGGCAGGCAGAGAGACAGGCAGAGAGATAGACAGGCAGGCAGAGAGATAGACAGGCAGGCAGAGAGATAGACAGGCAGGCAGAGAGATAGACAGGCAGGCAGAGAGATAGACAGGCAGGCAGAGAGGTAGACAGGCAGGCAGAGAGGTAGACAGAAAGCATGTGTAATACTTTGTTGTTGTTGTTATTTTATGTTTATATAAGAGAGTTGGGCCTCAGAACAGAAAGCAGGACGGACACTGTTTCATGTTATATAGTGGAAATATTCGTGTCCTTCTATTATTAACTGTGACTGCATCACACAAGCTCTTGTGTCTTTGTGTTGTTTTTATCTTTCTTATATTTACACACAATGCTCATTGTTTCCCTTCAGTTCCTGAGTAAGTGAGTGTTACTGCAGTACAGATTGTGCAGACTCTGTTGATGTTACATATACGCATAGATCGTGACTGATGATAATCCTGGGAAAATACTTCCAGGTGATCCTATATACTTCCCACCGCTCCCTGTGCCCTTCCTGCCATTTAACTCTGAAGTGTGTAGAGTTTCTCAGACAGTCCCGGGAAACAACGGAATGTGTCTGGAATGTGTGTGTGTGTGTGTGTGTTTAAAACAAACTCTTCCTCTCCAGCTGTGTGACTCCACCTTCACACACACACACACACACACACACTCGTCGGCAGTAGTGCTGAAGTCATGCATATCAAAGCGACTGGCCTCAACACGTTTGCACACACACACACACACACGCTGCCGTCTCGTCTTTAACACTGAAGTGTTTCCTGATCTGCTTCCTGTCACCTGAATTAAAAGGATATTGCACCCAGAAATCATCATTTACTCACGTGTGACTTTGTTTCTTTCTGCTGTGGAACATAAAAGAAGAACCTTTGGAACCAAACAACATCGAACCCCAACTTTTTATTATTTGAACAAAAAAATTCTCTAAATATAATTTTTTTTAATGTATCAAAGCAGAAAGAAACAGTCATACAGGTTTAAAACAACATGAGCGGATGATTATTTTCAGAAGTTCAGTTGAGTCGGCTTTTATTTCTAATGTTCAGTGTTTTTGTAAGAGTGTACACACTCAGTTCAACATGTTTTACCATGTTTCTGCTCATTCCACAGGGTTTCCCTTCGGCTTTTGCTCTGCCTTATTCATCATTTATGAGTTGCTTTGGATAAAAGCGTTTGCTGAATGAATGTAAATGTAGATCACTGCAGAAAATGCACAAAAACTCTGTGGTTTCCATTTTGACCTGTATATGTTTTAGGGATGGGACGATTACTGGATTCACTATAAACCACGATAAAATGTACTGACGGTTTGTATTATCGTTTAAAATGTAATTATCATTAAAACCGTGTTTGATTATCGCGATTTTAATAACTCACTGTAAATCCTGTCCAGCCAGCAACAGTGTGGCGCAGGCGCAGCGCGAAATGTTGTTTTTCTTTTATTGGAGAAGGAATGGCGGAAGGCCGTGACCGTGGACCAAATCTGAGGTGTGGTCATATTGGCTTTTACAAAAGTCCTGAGGGAAACTTAATCGAGGATGGTCACTACAATAGGGGGGAAACACTTCAAATCTGCTGAGTCGTCTGGTGTGACCATCACCCACTGTTTTATAAGTTAACTTTGACCTCAATACCAAAACTACGTCTGGGAAATAATTGGGCACAAAATGTTGTTTTGAGTTGAAATATTTGATCTCACTCACTTGAAATAAACGTGAAGCTTCCGTGAAGAAAAGTTCACAGCAAGTGGCTTTGAGCCAAACAAGTTCAAACAAGACCATTAAGAGTGACATTTAAGGGATAATAATGTATATTCATTGTACACTTATTACACTGATTTTTTTTTTTTATCACATAATTACGGGGACATATTGAATTGAGATTAATGTTTTAAATCTTACCCGTTTATAAATTAATTTTGTACAGCGTACATAACAATCGTCCAGACAAGATGATCACAAAAATATTATCAAACTCTGTAAACAATAAATTAACTCTTGATTTCATTTTCAATACAACCAAAAACG
The DNA here is from genome assembly GCA_021554675.1 of Leuciscus idus. NCBI lineage: Eukaryota > Metazoa > Chordata > Actinopteri > Cypriniformes > Leuciscidae > Leuciscus > Leuciscus idus. Next base: position 36,054,308 of record CM038632.1, on the reverse strand, counting down.
GAGGCAAGTTGTATTCCCGTCCCATCTCTAATATGTTTTATCTATATATGTTTGCATGCAACGTTTCTTGGTTTGAAACTCTTTAAACTCTAGTTTTGTCTCTTCCAGCGCTGGTTCCTCATTTAATGAACTATAAATGAAAAGGAGATAATTAGAGGATATTTAAAGGTATAGCGGAGGATCTTTCCAAATTTTAGATAAGACCCGCCCTCTCCACTTTTTGAAAAGTTTGATTGATTCACCAGAATGATTGACAATTAGGAGGACCAATAGTATAGGTTACCCACCAGGAAGTAAAACATCCTCCGCTATACCTTTAATGAAATGGAGAGAATTAGATGATATTTAATGAAATTTAGATAATTAGATTAAATTTAATGAAATGGAGATAATTAGATGATATTTTGTTGCACAGAGACACACAACGCTTCTGTTGGAACTGTCTTCGATTAGACTACACACACACCCCTAATATGGTTATGATTTCAGACGTGATTTATGTTTTCGGGCTCATTTATAAACACACGTGCAATCAGATTTAATCCTAAATTCGATTTCATTTCATCCTACGTTAAAGTTGAGGAACAAATAAGAATTTAAGTCCTATAAATGTTCAAAATTGTACAATAACTGACGGGCATTCGACCAAACGTTTTGCACACCAGTAATTAAAATAATCCAACATTAATTATTAGGGCTGTGAAAAGATTAATTGCGATTAATCGCATCCAAAATAAAAGTTTGTGTTAATATACAGTATGTGTGTGTACTGTGTATAATGATTTTGTATATATAAATGCACACACTTGCATGTATATATTTAAGAAAAATGTGTTATTTATATATAAAATACATTTTATTTTGGACGCGATTAATTTTTTCACAGCCCTATTAATTATGAAATATTCAAAAATTATGAAGTCTGCATATGAGCACACATAATTCTTTTTGATGCACATTGATGCTTAAGTTAAACTGTGATTTATAAAGACGGACGCATCCAGGAAGACTTTTATAAAAGTTTTATAAATCATTCATACATTCTGCACACATCTTTATAACTCATTTAAACTCATTGAGATGTAAAGCAGCAGCAGATGTAAAGTCACACTTATACACACACAATCGCTGGTGAAATGCATGCTCAGTGTGTGTGTGTGTGTGTTGTGTAGCGCTGTGCGATCATATTTCACCTGTTCTGTGTGTGAGCCTGTAAGATGAGTATTAGTGAACAACCATCACGAACCATCCTGTACAGATGCTCAGGTTTACGGTGTTCAGAGTCACTTTCACAACACTGATCCGTTTAAATGAGCGGCCAGACGTGTCATCTTCTGTCTCAACCAATCGTGGGAGTTTGGGGGCGGGGGCTATTCGTTTGACTGACCAATGACAGACAGTGTTTGAGAAACATGATTGGAAACAGTCATAATGTTGGGCTACACTTTATGTTAAGGTGTCATTGTTACAGTGTAATCATATATTTAAGTACTGAGTAATATTAATTAACTACATGTACTTACTATAGGGTTAGGGTGGGATTTGGTTGAGGGTTAATTGCATGTAATTATGCATACTTTACTGTTAATACTATGGTAAGTACATGTAAACATATGTAACAAGGACACTGTAAAATAAAGCGTTACCTAATGTTGTCTGTACATGTGCAGTTGTGACCTAAACTATGGGATGATTTGGGGTTAGTGGTAATCTTAACATCTTAACATCAGTACGAGATCTGAGCCTCAGTTCATGTAACGTGATTACTGAACAAAAGCAGCTTATGATTGTTCATCAGTGGTACGTACATGCATGCGCTTCATGGGTTTCGCTCCACTATAGTTCCCTGTGATGTGAATCAGTCAAGGCTTCGATCAGATCATCATTTGCCTCTGGATAGAATAGAATAAATCTTTATTATTAAAAGAAACAACGAAACACATTTAGCAGCTCTTCAGATTTAGCAGGATAACTATAAACCATGGAAACAGTGCATATAAATACCAGGGACAATTGAAAAAGATAGATACAATGTAAATGAGAATAGATAAAAATATCCCAAACAAATAAACAGACAAAGACATAATATACAATGCAAAATAAGATATAAAGATAGACACACTGGACACAAACAGTGAGGTAGTGCTAAGTGAATGATAAGGAGATGTTGGAGATGAAGGATATTGTTATATGTATTATAGTTTGGACACACCTGTGAGTTGAATCTTGTATAAACATGTCTTGTTGCTGGCTGTCGGCACTAGCCGCGTTTCCATTACCCTTTAAATTGCGCAAAATAAAATCGCGAATTGAAAATACGGCCAATGGAAACACGTCAATTTCGCAAAAACTCCCATTTATCGCAAAAAAGTTTTCCCGCTCGCATGAGGAGGTTTTACAGGCTATTCGAAAAAGAAATATTTCGCAAAACTGCAATGGAAACAATTTTTGCACATTTACAGGTCAGCTGACGTAGATGACACGGTGTGTTTGGACAGAAGATGAGACAGAGTTCTTTATTAAACTCATAAAAGACAGAAGAATTACAGGAATAATGGATTCTAAACCTCAAATAAATGCCACAATCAAGACCTCGAAGCAGATCTGAGGGAGAAACACCTCATATGAGTCGCTCCCAGTATAGACCTTATGTAGCTCCGCCTCTTTTCAGCGCTGCGCTCGTTGTCTTTTGTCTTCCGGTCTGTATTTTCACAGCGATTTTGCGTGTTTATTAATGAACGGCTCGTTTTAAAATCTTCCCGGTCGACTGACGTTTGTTTTGTCATCTGGTTTAAACCATAGACTGTAAAAAATATGGACAAAGCGTCTGTGACGTCACCCATAGACTTCTGAAGAACGGTTTTGAGGCCGTTTATGGGGGGTATGGGCGGCGCCATATTTCAATACAAATGTTCAGAAAGGATAACTTACAGGTATGATGTGTTGTGTCAGATCATGGCCGAGACGTCAAATTTCAGGAATTCCACTCGGCGCAGCCTATGCTCGTTATCAGCTGTCAATCAAGCTGTCAATCGCGCCCTTATTTGTCATACATTTTATATCTAAATACGATCTAAACTAACAAGTTAGAAAAAAATTCACCCCCCTCACAGTTGTCAGGCACTCAGAACCAATCGAAAAATACAATAAAAGTCCATGGGACCAACCTGTAAAAACATGAATTTATGCTGTGAAAACGGACATTTTAACATGGGGGTGTATGGACATTTGCTCCCTTTTGGGACCTGCCCCTAGCGGATTTTCGATGTATTGCACTTCCGGGTAGGCTTCATTTTTCAGATTAGAATGTTGCCGCTTGGTTTAAACATTACAATCCTCATGATAACTTTCGTTAACTTTACATTAAGTAAATCCATAGAAATATACAGAGCGACCACAAAAACGGAAGTTCAAAGACAATATTCTAAAGATGGCGTCTATAAGGGTCGTTCCTTGCCATTAATGATTGGAAAACACACATACTTCTCCTTCCATTAATAATAATGGCTAGTGCGGTGGCTGGGATATACATAAACCTACCAACGTCTGTCGTGATGATTTCTGGAATGACTGATCGCGAGATGATAACATCAAGTTTTAGTCGCACAACATCGGTTAATGGAAACGCCGTCATTTCGCAATAGTTTTTTGTCGACATTTAGGGAAAAAAACGCAAAAGTTTTGTGCAAATCTGTAATTTAAATGCGCCAAATGTTGGAGTAATCAATGATTGGCTGTGATCATTAGAGGGTTTTAGGGTCTGATAATGTGTGTCTGCTGAGTTAAACTCATGTCTGATTTACTGAGTCAAATACATCTAAAAATAGATCATGTTGTGTTCACTTGTATGTGGCAACCAAACACAGACACGCACAGATGTGAAATATGATGATGATGATGATGATTAGCACGATAGTGTTGCTCTTTTCTTTTTCTTTTTTGTTACAGTGGCAGTTTCTTCACAACAGAGCAACATGAGGACAGTGAAGGACCGATCACAATGTTTCTCTGTGTCTGATTTCACATCCCTTTTTGTTTGTCTTTTTGGTTTCACTTTGTTCAGAAACGATAACTACAGTCAAACCAAAATTGAATCAGACACCATCAACATTTCTCACATTATCACAGTTTATTCACTATAGTTTAGAAAATGGTGATAAAATATGAGCAGAACTCAGTTGATATTTGACTGGTTTTGTCCGTCCTTCTGTTAGACTGTCTCACACATGAATTATGTTGAATATCTGTCAGCTGTTAAATTTAACTACACAATTACATAATACCAGTTTAGCTCAACCAATCACCAAGCAATGCTTCATTGTGTTCAGTCTGTGTGTAAAAAGAGCATTAGCAATTAAAGACAAAACACTTCAGCAAAACATGATCAGCTCAAAGTTATGAATCATTTTTGGTCCCAAATTTGTATAAATGTCACTGGTAGTCACTGTATGAAGAATTTTTGGGAATGATATGTCACAAGTTTACTTTATTCTGCTCTCCTCACTTACATAAATTAACTATAGTGTCCTGCACACACTAGTAAAAAAATCAAAAATTATATCTGGTGCATAATTTTTGGTTTGACTGTATTAGTGTCTACACCAGCGGACGATATCTCTGCAGTTTTGTCGTCTGCCGCTTTAAATGCTCAAGCTCTTTAAAGCCTAGATTCTGATTGGCTGTCAGTGTTTTTATCATTCCACTGGACTAAATGATTATTATTAATTAAAACGTATTTCTTATTGGCGTGAACAGGCCTTTTTGGTCACTATTAAATCAGTCTGATAATTGCAGTTTGATAATAAATACAAAAAGGGCATCCAGCAGACAAACATGCACATTTAATCTTTAGTTTTTTTGCACAAACTTGAATATTTCGTCTGTGGTGATGATGGAGGTTCAGTTGAATTCATGTTTATTTGTGTAGCGCGTTTTTCACAGTACAAATCGTTTCAAAGCAGCTTTACAGAAAATGCATGTTGCAAATATTACATCAGGTTGAAGATGATGCAGAAATGTATTTTCTCTGCACGATTTAACAAGCATGATTGTATCAGAGGACATGAATCAATTGCTGATTGTATCATAGGGCAGGAAGTAACGTGTTCTTTGTGTAAGAGTGTTGAGTTCAGATCGAGAGTGAGTTTAGGACAACCACCGTCGTGCGTTAAGCTCTCGGTCTGTTATGCAACTCTGCATATGATTTACATCCATGATTTTTGGTGCATTCTCTAATTTGTCAGAGATGTTTTTCTTTCTCCATTTTAGTCAGGCTGTATGAAAAGTAGCGCCACTGAGTGCTTGAGTTGCCATAGAAAAACATTTGCACCCACTATTAGAGTCATTTACCTACAGTTTTACAGAGTAACGTGACGTCAGTGTTTGGATAATGTGAGTAATTCAAGTTATAAATGTACACATGGCTGGTTGCTATAGGTACAGGTGTTTGATCAAAATAAAGCCGGTCCTGGATCCGCTGACGTCTGATGTAAATACAGCTGTCAATCACAGACACTAGTTGTGAATGTTTCTCTCGTGTGGAATCTGAAGCCTGTCTGACCTTTCGTGACCCCTGAACGAAACGCTCATGAGGAACGACCTTCACACACACACGCTGAAAGTAAATGCAGATTCTGTGACGTTAGTGTTAGTTTTACACACATGAATGTGTGTGTGTGTGTGTGTGTTGAGGTTTACAGCTCCCTGTTGGCAGAATGAAACCAGCACTTTGCTTCCATTTTTGGGTGTTTTTCTTTGTGGCCAAGCGCTGTTCTCTTCCGCACATCCGTCTCTCATTTCTCCTGATGGGTTTCCCTGCTGCTCCGCATTTCACTGGGAGAATGTCATGCGTTTCTGTTGATCTGGAGAATAAAGACGTAAACGCACACGATGAACGACATTAAACTTTTGTTTTTCCTCTATTAGATGATTCAGAGTCATTTTGGAGCATCTTATTACAAGAATATTCTTGGTTATTCTTAACTTTATTTGCAAAGTTTGGCATTATTTCATATGCATGCAGTGAACATTACACTAAAATGACTTGAATATATCTCTTAAAGGATTATTTCACCCAAAAATGAAGTGTCTGTCATTAATTATTCACCCTCATGTCGTTCCAAACCTCTAAGACCTTCGTTCATCTTCAGAACACAAATGAAAGATTTGATGAAATCTGAGAGGTTTCTGATCGCACATAGACAGCAACGTCATTGTGACTTTCAAGGTCCAGAAAGGTAGTAAAGACATCGTTAAAATAGTCCATGTGACTACAGTGGTTCAAATGTAATGTTATGAAGCGACATGAATACTTTTTGTGCGCAAAACCCCCTAAAATGATGACATTATTCAATGATCTCTTCTACGTCAGAACGCCGACTCACTATTGGCTGACGCTGGTCATGTGAGCACCACGACACATGCGTGTGATGCTGACGCAGCCAATAGTGCTGATCACTGATCACTTAGTAAAGCAGCAGCACACTGTCCTCAACACTAGTGATGATTGACTTGTACATAACTCAAGTCACCTTTATTTCTATATCGCTTTTTTAATTTTTCATCGTCCAGCTCAGTTCTGTTCTCGTATAATGGTGTCAATGCAGGCAGATCAATAATATTGTTGAATATTAAATTAAATGTACATAACTAAACCACACTGACTCAAATGAATTGACATGTCTAACTCTATCTCTGTCTCTGTCTGTTTGTAGCCCAGCGTGTTGATCGTCAGCTATATTGAGTCTGGGAAAGCGGCCGCACAGTTCGGCTTCTATCAGCAGGTGGAGTGGAAACCCGACGACTCCATGATCGCAGTGGCGGTGAGTAAAACACGTCTGTCTCCCGTGTGTGTGTGTGTGTGTGTGCACATTATGATGAGTTTGGTTGTGGTGTCTGTGCAGAACATTGATGATGCGCTCCGCCCCGTCGGTTCGATCTGAGGTTTGGTTTAGTTCCTCCAGGGGAATGAGTTGCTCTTATCTTCACATCAACCTGTTTCTATGGTTTTCTCTGAGCCGTTTGCTTCAGATCGTCTCCAGAAGGTTATTTCTGGCTCTGAATGTGTGTGTGTGTGTGTACATGAACACAACAGAACCTGAGACCAAAACATACTCTCTGTAAACATGTCTGACATGTTCGTATCAAGCTGATTAAATCATACAGGGCTGCTCTTGTGATGCATTAGCTGAGTGTTCATGTCTGAGTGTGTGTGTGTGTTCATGAACGAGTGTGTTTTTTGACTCGCCGGTGAGGTTGGAGTTTGATTGCATGTCAGAAACACAAAATGCATGATCAGAAAGACCCACACAGGGCCAAAGCAGATCAACAGAAAGTCAGAACCACTTGATGCGCTGCACAGAAGCCGTGTTGAGGGGAACCGTCTGTGTTGTGTAGCGAGAGCTTAGATGTGTTCGGACTGGTAGGTACTCCTGTTTATGGACGCGTTGGGATTGCTTAGTTTGCAAAATAGCAGTGTTTAATGTGGATTTAAAGAATTTTGAATGCAAAATTGGAGTTTTGTGACTTGGACGTGACCCTAAACCAACAAGTTAATTTACAAAATCTGTGGTTTTGCACGTCTCCATCTACTCTTGTATGTGGAGATTGATTGATTTGATGACGACATCACCATGTTTCTTCAACCACAAATGCACCCTGTATCTCCTCTACATTGACAGTTCCTCCAGCATCGAGTTGAAAACTCGTTAATCTCACCACAAACAGCCCTAGCGAGCCGCCCACAGTGGAGGTATTTTAAGGCATCATGGATGAAGGCTGATCCAAAAGTTAGGCGGCGTAATTATTCCAGTCGCACATCATGTCCTTCACAGAGGAGACGATTGTTTAAATGTTAATGTGAGTTTTTGTGCAGTCGAGCGTCCGTCACTTGTGGAGGGACGGCGTACAGTGAACAAAACAAACTGTCGATTCTCTTTTGTTAAGCTGCATAATTGCTGTCATTCTGCTCTATTAATGCAGACAGACAGACAGAGATGAGGAGAGACAGCTCGACATTCATCTCTTTAAATGCCACACAAAAGACTGAACGCGCACTCGCGTCTGTCAGTCACATTCACTGCTGTTCCCTCTGTTGATGACACTATACAGTTAGATACTCCTTCCATTGATCATCACATCATCCTCTAAAGTCTACAAGCCCTCTCTCAAACTGGGTTCAGTTCACTTCAGAATTATCCTTAAAATATCCTGATAATTTACTCATCATTCATTACGTCATCCAAGATGTTCATGTCTGGTTTTTGAGGAAAACATTCCAGGATTTTTCTCCATATAGTGGAAAATTTCCTCAATATAGAAAATGTCATATATACACTACCATTCAAAAGTTTGGGGTCAGTAAGATTTTTTTATGTTTTTAAAAGAAGTATCTTCTGCTCACCAAGGCTGCATTTATTTGATAAAAAACAATTTTTTATCAAAGCTGAATTTTCAGCATCATTACTCCAGTCTTCAGTGTCACATGATCCTTCACAAATCATTCTAATATGATGATTTGATGCTCAAGAAACATTCATTATTATTATCAATGTTGAAAACTGTTGTGTACACATTTTTTTTCAAAATTCTTTGATGAATAGAAAGTTCAAAAGAACAGCATTTATTTAAAATAGAATATTTTCTAACATTATAAATGTCTTTACTGTAACTTTTGATCAGTTTAACTCATCCTTGATGAATAAAAGTATTGATTTATTTCCCCCAAAAATAAAATAAAAATTCTTACTGACCCCAAACTTTTGAACGGTCGTGTTTAATGTTACAAAAGCTTTAGATTTCAGATAAATGCTGTTCTTTTGAACTTTCTATTCATCAAAGAATTGTGAAAAAAAAAAAAAATGTACACAACTGTTTTCAACATTGATAATAATAATGAATGTTTCTTGAGCATCAGATCATCATATCAGAATGATTTGTGAAGGATCATGTGACACTGAAGACTGGAGTAATGATGCTGAAAATTCAGCTTTGATCACAGGAATAAATTACACTTTACTATATATTCACATAGGAATCAGCTGATTTACACTGGAATAATATTTCACAATATTACTGTTTTTGTTTGTATTTTTAATCAAACGCAGCCTTGGAGAGCAGAAGAGACTTCTTTTAAAAACATTAAAAATCTTACTGACCCCAAACTTTTGAACGGTAGTGTGTGTATATATATATATATATATATATATATATATATATATATATATATATATATATATTAGGGCTGTGCAATTAATTGAATTTCGATTTCGATTTTTGCTCCCAACGATCACCAAAATAGTATAATCGAGTAAAAAACGATTATTTTGCCATGTTCTGTTTTGAAAGAACGCTCTTATTTTGTCTTGTGTTCTGAATGACGCGCGCACGCGCACATCCGCCCCTCCCGATGCCATAAACTCTCTCAGCTTGAATGTTTAAACTGATAAAACTTAAAACGAAGTAAAAATGATCAACTTTAGTTACGATGCAATGCTGGCCCGATTGTACAAGTGACAATTCCATCATGTCCCGACTCCTGAACGCGAATGTGTAGTTTCGACGCTTGCCTTGTCCAGCGCATTTTGAGAGACAGAGAGAGAGAAGACGCATCACCGCTGAACACTGTGAAAGCACTGTGTGGTTTGTGAAATTGCGTCTTGGAGAAAGTTTTAAAATTATTGATTTGATTTTATAATCTGTGTGGATTCATTTAGGCTACTCATACAATCTACATGCTAAAGTGAATCAATGTTTGCGGGGGAATTTCCCGCATTAGGCTATAAGTGGTAGACCTGCGGGAATATATTAAAATACTATATTATTTATTTTAATAGTTCAAAAAGTACAATCAATGTTCAAATTTCGATTTTTTAAGAATTGTTGAAAGGTGTCTTTGGTAACACTTTACAATAAGGTTCACTAATTAGCATTAGTTAACAATAATGAACAATACTTCTACAGCATTTACTAATCTTAGTTAATATTAATTTCACCACTTACTAATACGTTATTAAAATGAAAGGTTGTATTTGTTAACATTAGTTAATGCACTGTAAACTTAACATAAACAAACAATGAACAGCTGTATTTTTATTAACTAACATTAAAAAAGATGAATAAATACTGTAACAAATGTATTTCTCATTGTTAGTTCATGTTAGTTAATACATTAACTAATGTTAACGAATTAACATTATTATAAAGTGTTACCGTGTCTTTTTAATAAATGCAACACGTTCCCAAAGTCATGTGAAATAATCGCGTTACATAATCGTGATTTCAATACTGACCAAAATAATCGTGATTATGATTTTTTCCATAATCGAGCAGCCCTTATATATATATATATATATATATATATATATATATATATATATATATATATATATATATATATATATATATATATATATATATATATATATATATATATATATATAGCAGCATCAAAGTCTCGACACGATCCCAGCCGAGGAATAAGGGTCTTATCTAGACAAACCATCGGTCATTTTCAAAAAAAAGAAAATAAATATACATCTAAACTTTTTAATCACAAATGCTCGTCTTGCACGTCCACGACTTCACACATTACATAATCCCGTTGGAAAGGTCAGGCGGTAACCAGACGTAGGTGGAAAATGTAGAGCGAAAAACTCCATCTTCTTTTCTCCTCCAACTTCAAAATTGTCCGAAATCGCTGTTTTACCTTTTATTTATGTTTTTTTTTTTAAAGGGCGTTTGACTCAGTCTTTGCTCGTTGGCTTTGTAAACACTGGGTCTGTTCTTCCGCCTACGTCACGCTTGACCTTTCAACATGATTACGTAATGTGTGTCGCATCACAGCTAGTGCAAGACCAGCATTTGTGGTTAAAAAGTATCTAAATGTTTATTTTTGTTATAAAATGGCCGCTGGTTTGTCTAGATAAGACTCTTATTCTCGGCTGGATCGTGTCGAGACTTTGAAGCTGCACTGAAACTCACATCTGGACCTTCAACCCATTGGACCCCATTGAAGTCACTATATGGAGAAAAATCCTGGAACGTTTCCCTCAAAAACCTTCATTTGTTTTCGACTGAAGAAAGAAAGACATGAATATCTCAGATGACGTGGGGGTCAATAAATTATCAGGAAATTAATTCTGAAGTGAACTAATCCTTTAAGGAGGCGTTTATTGAATTATATGTTTTTAAATCGGCACACTCATATAAAATAGATGTGCCGGGGCGGCAGTGGCTCAGTGGTTCATGTAGATTGTCTACAAACCGGAAGGTTGGTGGTTCAATCCCCGGTTCCACCTGACCAAGTGTCGAGGTGTCCTTGAGCAAGACACCTAACCCCAGCTGCTCCCGATGAGCTGGATCGCCTTGCATGGCTGACACCGCCGTCGGTGTGTGGATGAGTGAGTGAATGGGTGAATGTGAGGCAATATTGTAAAGCGCTTTGGTGGCCATTGGGTCTGTGAAAGCGCTATATAAATGCAGTCCATTTACCATTTTAGACATTGTTTTGCTGTTTATTCAGCGTCTTGCACCATGAGTTTAAAGAAGCCGTGTCTTTAGTTTGTGTCCTGAGTAGAGCTGCATTATTAATCATTAAAAGATCGAGATCTTGATTCAAACACCAAAAGATCTCATTCGTAAATGACAACGATTCTACTGTGTGCGTTTGCACTGCTGCCGAGCCAGAGAAAGCATTTATCAGATTTAAATATTATAATTAAATTTTAAATGTAATAAAAAAAAAAATATATGATCATATATCGATATTAAACAGCTTCACAAACAGGCTTTTCAACCACACAGTATCGTTATTTGTGTGATATAAAAATATATTCTAATGATCACAGAAGCACTGGGTTAAAAGATTATAGGTCTGATATCAACACTGATGTCCACAGATGCGACCAAAATAGCTGAAAGTAACCCCAGCTTCTTTTGAAAGTAACTTGATGCTTCAAATAAAGATTGTGTCATAGGTCGTTTTTTAAAAATAATCATTCCAATTAATTAAAAAAATTTTAATTGACTGCAGCAAATAACATTTTGTCAGAACCTCTTGGGAAAAAACATATTTTGTTTAGTTGTCTAATCAGAATTGTTGTTCTTGTTTTTCTTGTTGCTCGTTGTCGTCGTTGTTCTTGTTGCTCTTATTGTTGTTGTTCTTGTTCTTGTTGCTCTTATTGTTGTTGTTCTTGTTGTTCATTGTTGTTCTTGTTGTTCTTGCTCGCTGTTGTTGTTCTTGTTGCTCTTATTGCTGTTGTTGTTGTTGTTGTTGTTCTTGTTCTTGTTGCTCTTGTTGTTCATTGTTCTTGTTGTTCTTGCTCGCTGTTGTTGTTCTTGTTGCTCTTATTGCTGTTGTTGTTGTTGCTGTTGTTGTTGTTGCTCTTATTGTTCTTGTTGTTCTTGTTGTTCATTGTTCTTGTTGTTCTTGCTCGCTGTTGTTGTTCTTGTTGCTCTTATTGCTGTTGTTGTTGTTGTTGCTGTTGTTGTTGTTGTTGCTCTTATTGTTCTTGTTGCTCTTGTTGTTCATTGTTCTTGTTGTTCTTGCTCGCTGTTGTTGTTCTTGTTGCTCTTATTGCTGTTGTTGTTGTTGCTGTTGTTGTTGTTGCTCTTATTGTTCTTGTTGCTCTTATTGTTCTTGTTGCTCTTGTTGCTCTTGTTGCTCTTGTTGTTCTTGTTGCTCTTATTGCTGTTGTTCTTGTTGCTCTTGTTGCTCTTATTGTTCTTGTTGCTCTTGTTGTTGTTGTTCTTGTTGCTCTTATTGCTGTTGTTGTTCTTGTTGCTCTTGTTGCTCTTATTGTTGTTGCTCGTTGTTGCTCGTTGTGGGTCTTGTTGTTCTTGTTGCTGTTGTTGTTGTTGTTGTTGTTGTTGTTGCTGCTCTTGTTGCTCGTTGTTGCTCTTGTTGTTCTTGTTGCTCGTGTTGTTGTTGCTCGCTGTTGTTGTTCTTGTTCTTGTTGCTCTTATTGTTGTTGTTCTTGTTGTTCATTGTTGTTGTTCTTGTTGTTCTTGCTCGCTGTTGTTGTTCTTGTTGCTCTTATTGCTGTTGTTGTTGTTCTTGTTGCTCTTATTGCGGTTGTTGTTGTTCTTGTTGTTCTTGTTGCTCTTGTTGTTCTTGTTGCTCTTATTGCTGTTCTTGTTGCTCTTGTTGCTCTTATTGTTGTTGCTCGTTGTGGGTCTTGTTGTTCTTGTTGCTCTTGTTGTTGCTCGTTGTTGTTGTTGCTCGTTGTTGCTCTTGTTGTTCTTGTTGCTCGTGTTGTTGTTGCTCGTTGTTGTTGTTGTTGTTGCTCTTGTTGCTCTTTGTTGCTCTTGTTGTTCTTGTTGCTCTTGTTTTTGTTGCTCGTTGTTGCTCTTGTTGCTCGTTGTTGTTCTTGTTGCTCTTGTTGTTGTTGTTGCTCGTTGTTGTTGCTCGTTGTTGTTGCTCTTGTTGCTCGTTGTTCTTGTTGTTGTTGTTCTTGTTGCTCTTGTTGTTGTTCTTGTTGCTCTTGTTGTTGTTGCTCTTGTTGCTCGTTGTTGTTCTTGTTGTTGCTCTTGTTGCTCGTTGTTCTTGTTGTTGTTCTTGTTGTTCTGGTTGCTCTTGTTCTTGTTGCTCTTGTTGTTGTTCTTGTTCTTGTTGCTCGTTGGTGTTCTTGCTCTTGTTGCTCTTATTGTTCTTGTTGCTCGTTGTTGTTGTTGTTGTTGTTGTCGTTGTTGTCGTCCTCACATGGGTCTGGTTCTGTCGGATCGCATCAGAAGTGTCACGTGTGTGTGTTCAGACACCAGAGCTGTGTGTTTCCACTGCCTGACGTCACAGCGGTGCAGAATTACAGCTCAACCTCAGGCTTCATTTCACCGTTCTTCCGTGTCTGAATAAACATTGACTGTTTAGTCGTGATAGCGCTGGTTTTGGGTCATCAGCATTACCTGACGCAGGAAACCACAGATAATGGCCGGTTATTTTCCTCATGCAGTTTTAGCTGATGGTGTTTGACTCTCCATCCTCCAGGTTCGTTTACACGAGTCACAGATTATGACATTGACATGGATAAGGTGGTTTATCTCAGGTCACATCGAAATGTCACACATCCCTTCACAATACAGCTTCATCAGACCAGACATTTTAATATTCATTGTGCATTAATATGATATCAGGTGAACTGCTGATAAATGCAGTTTAAAAGACATTTTTAATCTTTTAAACCTGTGATTGTGTTGCATGTGTTTGCTGTTTATGGGCTTAACACTGATTTTGTTATTCAGTGGAGTAAATACTTTAGAATATTCCAGATGAATCCAAAGAGAAGTGCTGCATTTCTGCCAGGACCGCGTCTCTCTTTACTGTTTATACTGTAACTGAGAGCCCAGAGGATCATGGGATATCTGGGTTTACCGATTGATTCAGAGAATCTGTTTTTCCATTTTAGTTTTTCCCTCTTGTCAAGAACATGTTCCAGATCACATTACACCCGATATCAAAAGATAAAAGAAAGAAATTGTTTAAGGAAATGCTCATTTCCAGTTTATTGCATTTAATCACATTTTCATAAAGAATCCTCTTAACTGCACCCAAATTAAATCAAATGATAAAGAATATAGAACATAAGTCAATGTAATGATTTTCATTACATTACTGCAAAGAATTTATTATTATTATGATAATAAATTAGTAGTAGTAGTAGTAGTAGTAGTAGTAGTAGTAGTAGTAGTAGTAATAATAATAATAATAATAATAATAATAAAGAATAAATTTTTATCATAATTTGATATAATAATAATAATAATAATAATTATTATTATTATTTTTTTTAATTTTTTTTTATTGTCGCATGTTTATTTGTCATTATGTGTGTGTGTGTGTGTGTGTGTGTGTGTGTGTGTGTGTGTGTATGTATGTATGTAACATTTATCCTATATCAATAATACATATATACATTTTTTCATTTCGGTTGAATGAATGATTCAAGTTTATATTAAACTGTCTGAAAACAAAACCGGGTTCACAAACTGTCTAAATATCTTCACCATGGGTCATTTCTGTATATAATAAAGATTATAAACTATAATTGCATCCTAGTAAGATATAAGTCAAACATTTAAACCACTTTAAAGTTTTGTTGTTGTTGTTGTTGTTGTTGTTTTTCCTCTACATTTGTATAATTGGATATTTGAGTAAGTTGAAACCCGATACCTGCATTTAAAAGTGTAATTCAGCATTTTCTGAAAGACATTCTCCGTCTGAATCAGTGTGTGAAGTTGAAGATTAAATGGTACAAATGTTTTCTTTAAACTCCCAGATCTGATCTGCTGCTACACACACGCACGTACGCACACACGCACGTACGCACACACACACGTACGCACACACACACGTACACGTACGCACACACACACGTACACGTACACGTACGCACACACACACGTACACACACACACACACACACACACGTACGTACACACGTACACACACACACACCACACACACACACCACACACACACACACACACACACACACACACACACACACACACACACACACACACACACACACACACACACACACACACACACACACACACACACACACACACACACACACACACACACACACACACACACACACACACACACACACACACACACACAGCGTAACCCTCCAGACGATACACTTTTGTGCTGTAATCTGTCAGTGGCGTCTCTCAGAACACCCAGTGCACACGTTTAAAGTGCAGAGATAACAGCGGGTCGGTTTGGGATGTTTAGTCTGGAGAACAGATCTCTGAAACACCAGACGCCTCCATACAGCCTGTGAGCTTTCCACGCGCTCTTCACAGCGGCTAATCGATGGAGCATCATGGGTAATATTGGCAGGCGCTTATTGGCATCGCTGTTTCCGAAGCGTTCCCAGGAGTTCAGTGATTGGCTGGAGCTTCGGCCCCAGATACAGACCTGTGTGGGCAGAAAGTGATAAAACCTTCATGAATATTTCCCACAATCCTGCAGAGATGAAGCTGGAAATAATCGTTCGCTGTTCATCTTCTGTCTAGTTCTAGTACATGTGTATCCGTGCTGATTTTGGGCTCATTTAGAGTTCAGTAACTTCACAGCAGAATTGAATCTGATGAGTTTGGTTGTGGTGTCTGTGCAGAACATTGATGATGCGCTCCGTCCCGTCGGTTCGATCTGAGGTTTGGTTTAGTTCCTCCAGGGGAACGAGTTGCTCTTATCTTCACATCAAACCTGTTTCTATGGTTTTCTCTGAGCCGTTTGCTGTAGATTGTCTCCAGAAGGTTATTTCTGGCTCTGAGTGTGTGTGTACATCAACACAACCTGAGACCCAAACATACTCGACACGCGCATGTGATTCTGAAACATGTCTGACATGTTCGTATCAAGCTGATTAAATCATACAGGGCTGCTCTTGTGATGCGTTAGCTGAGTGTTCGTGTCTGAGTGTGTGTGTGTTCATGAACAAGTGTGTTTGATTGCATGTAGGACTGCGCAGTTATGACAAATCATAATTATCGATTATTCCCTTGAAATTGAAATTGCGATTATTAATTACAATTTACACAGTTGAGACTTTGTTTCATATCAAAAGTAAGCTGGTCTGTCCTGTCCGTCAGTGCGTTGTTGTCAGTGCGTTGTCAGTGCGTTGTCAGTGCGTTGTCAGTGCGTTGTCAGTGCGTTGTCAGTGCGTTGTCAGTGCGTTGTCAGTGTCGTCTCTGCTCCGCGATGTGTGTTTCACTGCGTGAGAACATTACGTGTGGCTTGTCGGACATAGCAACAGTAACTAAAGAGGGCGGGTCTTTGCGAACGATCAATCGAGGAGGAAGTCAGAAACACACAGCGGTTTGATGAGTGCAGATCTAGTGCTGTTTATCTGATGCTGTGCTTCTGAAATCTGAGGGTTTATTCTCACCACATCAACAGGCCTGAGAAACGCTGACTCCAGTGATTTCACTTGTGTTTCGACGCTTTCATCTTCCTGTCTGTATGCAAATGTGCTGTTCGGGGACTTCCTAAAAATCACAAACAAGAAAGATTTGATTATTTAAACATTTTTCAGTATTTCATTTTTTATTTGTTCACTGTGGATGCTGCTTTATTTGATAAAATCTCCATTTTAGTTTAACTCAAGATTTTTAGCACTGTGGTTTTATTGTTTTTATTATTTTAAAGTAATAAAGTATTTATATACCATAGTTTTATGGCTGATTTTATATCAGTCTAAAATAACGTATACTAATACTAATGTGAATAGAGTAATTTAACATGTTTGCATAAGAATAATTTTACAACTTTACAACTGTAAAATTATAATGCTAATATTTGTGGCTGTCTTGATTTCTTCATTCTTAAGTGTTAAACCATTAAACTCTCATTTTGTCTGAAATGTCCGTTTGTTTGTTTGTTTGTTTGTTTGTTTTTTTCCATATAATGATGTGCGATGTTGTTTGCTTCCCAACATGTCTTGCTTGGTCCCTTCAGTCCATCTCTCGCTGTTTTCCATGTTCCTGCAGTAAATATATCAGCTATAAACTGTGTGGTTTTCTTACCAGTTTCACATGCGTTCAACCAGTCAACACACACTTACATCACTGGTAGTTCATGTTGTTCTGGGTCAGACCCGACTCTGAAGTAGGAGCCAATTTAGTTCCCAAAAGCTGTTCCTGGAACTAAAATAATTCCCAGTGCCAAAGCAGGTCCTTCCGCATTAGTGACAGGAACTATGAAAAGGTTCATCCAGTGCAAAAGCCCCTTTTATGTCAGAATAACTGTGCATGAATTACACCTACACCCGCAATGTTATCACCTCATTATCACACACACACACACACACACACACACACACTGATGTTCGTTACGTGAAGACGCCTCTGGTGAAGATGGTGTTCACCAGAACAGAACTATCATCATTTTCATCTTATCTGAAGGAAATGTGAGTGATCTTTCTCTGCGGTGGTGGTTTTTTTTAATGCATTTCTTACCATGACTGGAGACTCTTCTTTCTTAGTCTTTATTTTCTGCAGTCAGAGTTCCTGCGCCGCTTGGAAACGATCCATTATCCCGTGTGTAGTGTGTACGTTACGGATCAAGTCCGGTTCACTCCTGTAATCATCCTTCAGCAAACAACCGGTTCAGGACACACACACTAGACCCTATAGACACAGTTCAACATGATACTGATACTGTTTATTTTATTTTATTTTAGTATTTTTATTTTGTTTGTTTTATTTGATTAATTTCTTAGTTTATTTATTTGTTTTACTGGTTATTGTTATTGCATTATTATTAATTATTCATTTTATTTATTTAGATTTTATTTAGATTGTTAATTTAATGTGTTTTTTACTGTTTATTAGTATTATTATTTATTATTATTATTATTATTATTATTATTAATGACGTATTTAGATTTGATTGTATTTAAATTCTAGAATTTAATTTATTTTTAGTTTATTTTTTAATTGATTATTTTTTATTATTAATTATCGTTGTATTTATTGTTTTATTATTGATTTATTTTATTTAGGGATATAGAAATATATTTATTTTTACCTTTTTTACTGTATTATTTTATTATTAATTAGGGCTGGACGATTTTGGCTAAAATCATAATCGCAATTAATCAAACAAGTTACCTCGATTACGATTATTGAACGATTATTTAAAAAAAAATGTCCTATGTCACTGGCAAGGCTTATACTGTAAATACGTTCACGGTTATTTTTTCTAATGAAAGAGTTAGGGATGTCCCGATACCACTTTTTCACTTCCGATACGATACCGATGCCGCAGCTTTGGCTATTTGCCGATACCGATATTAATCCGATATCTTTATTTTATTCTTGAACTAATACTACTAATAATAAAATATATGGAAGCACTTTCCTCAATTAGCCACATAAAAACATCTCACTCAAATGGAGAACAAATACTTCTCCAGTATATCCACAACAACAGTTGATAATGAAAGACTGCCACCCTTTATTCAAAAGGCCTTGAGATATGTTTGGTAACCTGAATGAATTTAAAATTAATTTGCTATATTTCAGATCAATATATTTGTTTCCTTAAAATTTAAATTAACTTTAACTTCTCATCTGAAATATAAATAATTTATTTCTGTATAAAATAATAACCATTAAAAACATTTGATTTGATTTTTTAATCAATGTAGAATGTGTAACTTAAAAATAAAAAGATTAGTGCTCTGTTTTAGGACAAGAAATGAAAACCAATGCAATATGATGAATGTCCAAAAGATGAGATCATTTTTGCTTTTTGATCATTTGATTTAAAAAAAAAATGTACACAGTGTGTGTGTGGGATTTTGGTTGGGTGACAGTTGTAGGTTACAGTTTGACAAGAGTTTACAGTTTGGCAAAAGCACAATGTTTTACACAAATATAAGTAGGCTGAACACTTTGCAGTTTTAATGATGTCCTGTATGAACAAATTGACGTTGATGTTATAATGACGAATGATGTTTTTATGTTTCCACTGTTCGATCGCGCCCGTGCTTCTCTCTCTATGACACACACATTCCAGCATTGCAATCTTGACATCGCAGCCTGTTCATTATGCTGCGTTCACACCAAACGCGAATAGAGCGTCAAATTCGCGTCTAGTTCTACGCTTAAACATTTTGAATCCATTCGCGCGTCCTGTAAGCGAGCGTTTGAAGCGAAATAGACGCGCGTTCAGGGACGGGGCGGAGTCAAGTGACTACACACGCGGTAATATGTTTTAAGGGGAAAGTACACACACAGTAGGCGGAAATATTAATAGGATTAAAAAACCGAAATAACCGACTTGGTAAAATTACGTCGGTTACAGGCTCTGAATTTCGGTTTCGATTACTTTTCGATTAATCATCCAGCCCTATTATTAATGATTTATTTTATTTATTCAGATTTTTTAAAATATTTATTTTGATTTATAGGGGTGTAACGATTCGTTTTAACTTCGATTCGCGATTCATGGTTGTCGATACGATTCAAGGACGATATTGGTTCATTTAGAACGATACGATCCGAAACGATTCAGTGACTTGAAATCGATTCAGTGACTTTTTAGCCAAAAATTCTTGTAAGGGAATCAGGTATCAATTAATTATGGATATAAACAAACAAGTAAACAACAATTAATGTCAAATGCATTCACATTTTATTTTAATAAGTAGGACTGAACGATTATGACAAAAATTATAATTGTCGATTATTCCCTTGAATTTGTCATTGTGATTATTAATTACGATTATCACAACATTGAATGATGTTTTGAATAGTTTGGCCATGGGACCCACATTTCCCCATGGTCATCAAGCTGCGACCCACCTTTTTAGGAATTATATAAGCCTATTATAATACATTTGTTTACACAAAAATTGATGACACACAAGTTCTGTCCCCCTTTACTTAACATACAAAAAAAAAAAAAAAAATTGTACGAATATGACAAATACTGATAAACAGTAGGCACTTTTTTTTGTTAATACAATCTTGGTATGAGCCACCACAGTCATATAAAAATATACAAAATAACCAGTAAGTGGCATTTTGTTATGGAAATAAACAACAATTAGGCTACCATGGTGATACACAATACTTGGAAGCACTGGTAAAGAAACAAACTGCTCCTGATAAATAGCAACACACATGACGTACCAATAACGTAATTTATTGGTATTTTTACTTTTATTTCTTAACTTACTAATTTACGACGTTGCATTCTCGTATGTCTTTTGCACTTTAGTGAAGTGATACAGCGCGCTCCGCCGCATTTGCGCGTGCAGTTGAAGAGTGTGTGCTACTGCAGTATAGCGGCTGAGAGGACAGGAAAGTCCGTTTTTCTGAGGTGAGAGACTTTGTGCTGCTTGACTGTTGTCGCGCTGCTGCTGGCGCGTCACGCATGGCGACGTCACAGATAGGCAGACTGAATCAAGTCACGTTTAACACCTTTATCATTAAAAGTGCAAAGAAAAAACATCCATATAAAGTCTAACGTGCTTAAATCCAATGCGCTATTTCCTAGTATCGATACAATCGATTCATTACCTTT
>CM038632.1:36028268-36030768 GCA_021554675.1 Leuciscus idus | reverse complement strand
TGAGGTCGACCGAATTTTTTTTGGGTTTATTCAGGCCGTTGCCGATCTTTGAAATCGGGTCGGCTGTTGGGCCGATTAATGCTGCCGATTTATTTGATATGGGTTTTTTCAGGCCGATGCCGATCTTTGAAATCCGGGTCGGCTGATGGCCGATTAATGCTGCCCGATTTATTTTGGGCCGATTATGTGCTTGTTTTTAACCCCTATTTGAAAGATAAAATATAACACAAATAATTACTTAAGATAGACAAGATTTCTCAACAAAAACATTTATTGAACACTTGACCAATCTGCACTTGTTGTGACCTTGAGATGTGTTTGGTAATTGTACCTGAATGAATTGAAAATGTATTTGCTACATTTCAGATTAATATATTTGTTTTCCTTAAAATTTTAATTAACAGTAACTTAAACACTTTGCAGTTTGAATGATGTCTTGTAAACAAAATGACGGAGTATGTTTTAATGTTTCCACTGTTCGATCGCATCCGCGCCTCACACACACACACACACACACACACACACACACACATACATATAAGTAAACACTTTGCAACTTTAAACACACGCGACTTTTCGATCGCGCCCCGCGCCCCTCTCTCCCTCTCCCGAGTCTCCCTCTCCCTCTCTCTCTCCCACACACACACCATATTCCAGCATTGCAATCTTTACATCGCAGCCTGCTTCAGAGCTAAGGCGGGGCTACAGATTAGGTGTCCCCAAAGAACCCGCGTATCTAACAGTAGTTCCGCATTACATTAATTAATTTGCACGCGAGTTTTATTTATTTTTATACCATGTATTCTCCGTGTAAATTTATACACCGAACCGTGACGCCCGAACCGTTTCGGTTCAATACGAATACATGTTCCACCCCTAGTCTACAGTGAAATAGTCACACATTACACTGTTTGGCCAGCATTTTAATCGTGTTTAATCCAGCTACTAGCTAACAGTATGCTAAAGTTAACTGCTGACTAGCGTCACGTTTCTAACGTCCGTTTTCAGAGCATCCAAGAGAAGCACAGGCATAACAGTAGCACCGAAATGAAGCACAGAAATCCGCATTGATATTCGGTCCGGTAAATAACGGTCGTTAAGGCACCAGTGCCGTATTAGCACCGGGTCTGTCTGTAGCTACCCAACCCTAGCGACGACGCTAGCAAAGCAAAGCCAGTCCTTCACTAACCTATGGCCACTTTTTTATTACTTATTTCTCTGCTTTGAGTGACAACCCTCTCAAATATAAGACACACAAAACAGAACAAATAAAAGTATCAGATTCTCTATCTGTAATTGCAAAATTCTTGCTTACTTATTGTGACATGATAGCAACCCTTCTGCTGTGCTAATGCAACCTCAACTACGCTATCAATATCCAAAGTAGCCGAACGTCATGTCGCCTATTCATATTTTTTCTCGAAGTTGGCGAGTAACATATCAAAAGGTTTTAATTAAATATAAAGGAGTTTTCTCCAAGGAACTTAGCTCCTTCCTTAGGCACTGGATGAGGTCTGCTCACTCTGCTGGAGAATGACTCTAGGCGCAGCGTGCGTCGAACTCGTGTTCCACAACAACACTAGGCTGCCCACAGATGCGCCCGCCTAATAATCGGCTTGATATACTGGATATTGGCCGATGCCGATTATGTTAAAAAAAATGCAAAAAATCGGCCGATTAATCGGTCGACCCCTAGTGCGCGAGAGAGAGTGTGTGTGTGTGAGACAGTGTGCGTGAGAGTGTGTGTGTGTCAGAGCGGTCTTACTCACTGCTCCCTACATAGGTCGCTTGCTTTTTCTAATATATTTTATTTAATTATATTTTGAGATTTGGAATACAATACATTTTAAATGTGAAAAAAAATCCATGCTGTTTCTAACATATATTTAGCATATATTCCACACATGTTTGGTTTGAGAAAACATTCTCCGATGTTTTTCTTTGGCATTCTTTACATTTACACATTTACATTTAGTCATTTAGCAGACGCTTTTGTCCAAAGCGACTTACAAATTGGGACTAAATTAAGCAAGTCATCGTGAAGAGGCAAAAAACAACGCAAGAAGTGCTCAAAATACAAAGTTCAGGCATTATTCAGAGTAGCATAAGCCCGATAAGCGAGAATTTACAAAAAAAAAAAAAAAAATATATATATATATATATAATTTTGTTAAATTTATTTTTTATTTTTATTTTTTATGAGGTTAAGTGCTCACGGAAGAGAAGAGTTTTCAGCTCTTTTTTGAATGTTGTCATGGATTCTGCATTCCGGATGCCGGTGGGGAGATCATTCCACCAGCATGGAACTGTGAATGAGAATGTTCTGGAAAGTGATTTTTTGGCTCTCTGTGATGGAACCACGAGACGTCGCTCGTTGACCGATCGAAGGCTTCTGGTAGGGATGTAGACTTGTAGGAGGGAGCTGAGCCTGTGACAGATCTGTAAGCAAGCGTCAGTGCCTTGAACTTGATGCGAGCAGCGAGAGGTAGCCAGTGCAGTG
>CM038632.1:36020768-36025768 GCA_021554675.1 Leuciscus idus | reverse complement strand
CAGCAAAGCATTTGTGAAGCCACAACACGCACAACCTTGAGGCGGATGGGCTACAACAGCAGAAGACCCCACCGGGGTACCACTCATCTCCACTACAAATAGGAAAAAGAGGCTACAATTTGCACGAGCTCACCAAAATTGGACAGTTGAAGACTGGAAAAATGTTGCCTGGTCTGAGTCTCGATTTCTGTTGAGATATTCAGATGGTAGAGTCAGAATTTGGCGTAAACAGAATGCAGGGGTGCAAACAGCGTGCTTTTCGGCGCCTCCCGCTTTTTTCACGTCAGTTTGGGTGACTTGGGTCTGAGAGCGTCTGATTATTTCACAACGTCATCTGAAGCCATTCCATAGCTTAATGTGAGGGACAGAAGTCTATTTACATCATTAAATTAAAGTTTACGGAAACTCGTTTTCCCTCCTCTGCGGCTGTCAATCATTCTCCATTCAGTATTCAAACAGCGCGCGCGCGCCTCGTCCGGTTACAGCAGGATGCACGGTAAAACTCTCTCCAATGTGCGCAAGTGCGCATTTAAAATTCACATTATAATGTCGGCCGGTAGTAAATGTGCTTTAGAAATAAACGGAACTTGAACTTGAACTTGATAATGTGAATATATCATATTCACATTATAATGTGAACTTTTAAATGTGCACTTGTGCAGCGCTGCACACTGTGACTTCATGTTGCTTTGAGCACATCATTCTGCATCCGCGATGCGCATACACGCTTTGTGCGCTCTGTTTTGAAGCGTTTCATATTATCATGGTTTTGCGCACTGAAAGATTATTAAAAGTCTATATTTTGTATACCTAGCCTGCACAATACATTTAAAATAAGCATAATTTAATTGTATATTATTTCTTTGTAGTGTAGTGTAGGCTATATAAATATATACACTTCTGAATTCTTGACATTCATATATAAATATAAAATTTTGAAATGTATGATTGCCTGATTGAATTTTATAAGAGTACTAATAGTAATTTGTTTTTATTAACATGTTTAGATTTTATAAAATTACTGTGCAGATTTTCTCAAGAATTACTTTTTGCTGCTGATTTATACACTCACTAAGTTTAATAAAAATAAATAATACATTTATGTAATATTTAAAGGTGTTAACTGTAATCTTACACTGCAAAATGATAACTTACAAAGGATTAAATTCATCACAATTATGTAAGTATCTGGATATTTGCCGCGGGGCGAGGGCTTCGATAACCTCTCTCTTTTTTGACCATACATGTGTTTGCATCCCTGAGAATGAGAACATGGATCCATCATGCCTTGTTACCACTGTGCAGGCTGGTGGTGGTGGTGTAATGGTGTGGGGGATGTTTTCTTGGCACACTTTAGGCCCCTTAGTGCCAATTGGGCATCGTTTAAATGCCACGGCCTACCTGAGCATTGTTTCTGACCATGTCCATCCCTTTATGACCACCATGTACCCATCCTCTGATGGCTACTTCCAGCAGGATAATGCACCATGTCACAAAGCTCGAATCATTTCAAATTGGTTTCTTGAACATGACAATGAGTTCACTGTACTAAAATGGCCCCCACAGTCACCAGATCTCAACCCAATAGAGCATCTTTGGGATGTGGTGGAACGGGAGCTTCGTGCCCTGGATGTGCATCCCACAAATCTCCATCAACTGCAAGATGCTATCCTATCAATATGGGCCAACATTTCTAAAGAATGCTTTCAGCACCTTGTTGAATCAATGCCACGTAGAATTAAGGCAGTTCTGAAGGCGAAAGGGGGTCAAACACAGTATTAGTATGGTGTTCCTGATAATCCTTTAGGTGAGTGTATATCTGTCTATCTGTCTGTCTATCTGTCTATATATCTGTCTATATATATATATATATATATATATATATATATATATATATATATATATATATATATATATATATATCTGTCTATCTATCTATCTGTCTATCTATCTGTCTGTCTATCTGTCTATCTATATATCTGTCTATCTATATATATATATATATATATCTGTCTATCTATCTATCTGTCTATCTGTCTATCTATCTATCTATCTATCTATCTATCTATCTGTCTATCTATATATCTGTCTGTCTATATATCTATCTATCTATCTATCTATATATCTGTCTGTCTATCTATATATCTATCTATCTGTCTGTCTATCTGTCTCTATCTATCTGTCTGTCTGTCTATCTATCTATCTATCCTATCTATTTCCACATAATAATGTTTTTAGAGCTTGATGTTACTGGAATAATTTATAAATTCCATGAGCGTTTATGGTTTTACCAATTTCCATGACTTTTGCAGAAATCGCACTGTTTAAAATCCCCTTTTTACGTCCAAGTTTTCCGTAGAGAGTAGTGTGTGTGTGTTTGTAGTGAGTGTGTGTGTCAGTATCAGTGTGTCCTGCAGCATTTGTTACTCTACACCACTGCAGACTTCATCAATAACTCTCTCTCTCTCCCTCTCTCTACCTCTCTCTCCCTCTCTCTCTTTCTCTCTCTCTCTCTCTCTCTCTCTCTCTCTCTCTCTCTCTCTCTCTCTCTCTCTCTCTCTCTCTCTCTCTAGGCTGCGAACGGTTATGTTCTGTTGTTCGACATCCTCGGCGGGTTGGATGAGAAGTACCTGTACGAGCCTGTCTATCCCAAGTGAGTGACCTTTGACCCTCCTAGTCTGTAATTTGCTGGTACTTTTAGCTTCAGCAGATTCAGACGTCCCAGCAACAACTTTCTGCATTTGTACAATAATAAACAAAAAAGTATATATTCAAATAAAATATTTTTTCACAAACATGGACGTCTCTAAAAGGATGTTTTGGGATGTTTTGTCACGTTTCGCTCACACTCACCTCTGGGTTTAAATATGTCCCCCAAATAATGAAGTAGGACACACACACACACACACACACACACACACACACACACTCGCTCTCACACACAAACACACACACACACCTGTAACAGTTAAATAATGAAGTAGGACACACACACACACACACACACACACACACACACACACACTCGCACTCTCACACACACTCACACACACACACCTGTAGCCCACAGCAGTGTGGTGACACACCCATTGACCTCAATTAGACTTCAAAAAACACACACGCACCCAGTCTTCAGATCTTCAAATGTCAGTGTTCAGGATGGCGTTTGTCAAGTCAGGACGTGTTCGACACACTCCGTCTGTCTCTGTGTGTGTCGCTGTGCTCGTGGTGTTTTCAGCTTTCATCTGTAAATATCAAGGAATATAAAATGCTGTTTATGGGCTGGGAATGTGTTTATAATGGTGTGTGTGTTGTGTATAATGAAGCATTCAGACTAAATCACACAGACTTAACAGATTATGTTATTCTTCCGTGTGTGTGTGTGTGTGTGTGTGTGTGTCAGGGGCAGTGCTCGTGTTAAGGTGACTCCGGGCTATAAGGAGGAACAGTGCGCTCCAGCTCTGACGCTAGAGATGAAGAAACCTGTCGACCTGGAGGCTCCAATCAGCTGGTACATAAACACACTCACACACTCACACACACACATACACACACTCACTACACACACACACAAGCTTGTGATTCAGTATTGATTGTTTTGGATATATATCAGGTACAGTACATGGCAAAGTTTCAGACACATACATACTCACAAACTCACTCACACATTCACAACACACACTCACGCATACACACACACACACACACACACACACACACACACACACACAAGCTTGTGATTCAGTATTGATTGTTTTGGATATATATCAGGTACAGTATGGCAAAGTTTCTCAAGGGAAAACAATCTCCACTAAACTATAATTTATAATATTACAGGCTACAATTAACTCATTTGTAAACAAACTCTTGATGCACTCAAGGAAGTTTTTTTATAATAATGAAGTTAGAATACTAAATGTATTACATAATTATATTTTTACTCCAATTCATTTTTTGAATATAAATATTTAAATGGTGGCTGACAACTTGACGGATTTATTCAAACATTATCTTATTCTCTCTTTCACACACACATTCACACTCTCACACACACACAGACACATTCACACTCTCACACACAGACGCACACACAGTAAGTAAACAAAAACATTGTTAATCATTTTAGTTAGCAATAATAATCCTGGTGCGAAAAAATTAGCAGACCCGGAATCTAGATGAAGAAGTTTGAATATAAGTTATAACTGGTAGAAAATATACAGCACAGCTCCTGCAATGAAAATAGTGTGTGTGTGTGTGTGTGTGTGTGTGTGTGTGTGTGTGTGTGTGTGTGTGTGTGTGTGTGTGTGTGTGTGTGTGTGTGTGTGTGTGTGTGTGTGTGTGTGTGTGTGTGTGTGTGTGTGTGTGTGTGTGTGTGTGTGTGTGTGTGTGTGTAATGTGAACTAACGGTGTGTTGGTAATCCAGAGGCTTGATTTTGTGTGTGTGTGTATGTGAACTAACGGTGTGTTGGTAATCCAGAGGCTTGATCTGAAGTGTGTGTGTCAGTCTGCAGACGCTGCAGGAGGATCTGTTAGTGGCGACGGCTGATGGTTTCCTCCACATGTTGCACTGGGACAGTGTCAGTAACGGCAGGAGAGCAGTGAACCTGTGCACCGTCCCCTTCTCCCTCGACCTGCAGTCCTCCAGAGGTCTCACACACCCCTCACACACTCTATATACACACTCCAGAGGTCACACACACACCTCACACACTCTATATACACACTCCAGAGGTCACACACACACCTCACACACTCTATATACACACTCCAGAGGTCACACACCTCACACACTCTTCATTTACTGTATGACCAGTGAACCTGTGTACCGTCCCCTTCTCCCTCGACCTGCAGTCCTCCAGAGGTCTCACACACACCTCACACAGTCTATATACACACTCCAGAGGTCACACACCTCACACACTCTATATACACACTCCAGAGGTCACACACCTCACACACTCTTCATTTACTGTATGACCAGTGAACCTGTGCACCGTCCC
>CM038632.1:35988268-36015768 GCA_021554675.1 Leuciscus idus | reverse complement strand
TGTTAAACTCGAGTTAACCCCTAAACACTACCCAGGTGAGACACTCCTCACACACTCCTGTTAAACTCGAGTTAACCCCTAAACACTACCCAGGTGAGACGCTCCTCACACACTCCTGTTAAACTGCAGTGAAACCACAGGATTCAGCACAGCTTGAGTCAAACCACAGATGGAGGATGATCCTTTTATTTAACCTCAGACCCACAATCCTCTCTGATCAAGTGATCCACTGACGCCCCCTGGTGGCTCCTGTGTGTGTGTGTGTGTGTGTGTGTGTGTTTGCCTTTGTCGCCTTTGACTAGTTAGGGACATTTAATTTAATATCCAACAATATTATTGATCTGCCTGCATTGACACCATTATATGAGAACTGAACTGAGCTGGACGATGACATCACCGGGACTTGACTTTGGGAATCACATCATCAAACCCTCAAATCACTGACTAGATTTCCTCAGAAGTGTCAGTTTGTCAAGTTAGTTTCCTGATCAACTGAGATAAACCATTGTAACAACAGGAAGTCACTTAGTCCGATTCCAGCTAATGCTGTTTGTTGATCCATAGGCAAGACGTCGAGGCTCAAACTGATTTTCCCAGCTATAGTTTAGGATTTTTAATCAAATTTCAGATTATTTTAACTTAAAAAAAAATGTATTCTTGTTTATTCTTATGAAGCTTTGAATGAGGCCAGATTACATTTTTAGCTTTTTTCGAGATGCAATGTTTGATTTTAAAGTATTAATAAATGTTGAAAGTAACATTAACTATTAAATAATTAATAGTTAAAATACTTTTACAGCATTTATTTAGTTCATGTTAACTAATGTAATTAACTAATGCTACTAATGAAACTTTGTTGCAAAGTGTTACTGATTTATTTTTATTTATTTTTTATTGAAAATTAATTCTTTTCATAATTTACTTGCCATGAAAATAGCTGTTAAATTATAAACAAACAATAATTTGCTAGTACAATCACACAGTACAACACAGTACAATCAAACTGTCGCTTGTTTTACACTTTACTTTTTTTATGCATTCGGTAACATTACAGTACAAGCAAACTACACTTACATGTTTTACACAGATTTTTTTCTTTAAATTTATTTTTTAGGGCTGGGCAGTGATTAATCGCAGCAGGGCTTGAATTTCGGCGCGGGATTGCGGGTATTGCGCATAATTTTAATCATTCCCGCAGGTCTCCCACTTATAATGCGGGAAATTCCCGCAAACATTGATTCACTTTAGCATGTAGGTTGTATTATTAAATTAATCCACACAGATTATAAAATCAAATTTTAAATCTGTCTGCGAGACGCAATTTCACAAACAGCGTGAGTGATTCAGCGGTTGCAGCGTCTTCTATCTCTCGTCTCTCAAAATGGGTTGCACTAGGTAATCGTTAAACGCGCTGCAGGAGATAATACACTCTCGCGTTTCGGGAGTCGGGATAGACGGAATTGTCACTTGCATAATCGGGCCAGCATTGCATCATGAGTAACTAAAGTTTACCATTTGCACGTGTTTTTAAGTCTTACCAGTTTAAACATTCACGTGATTTTAAACTCTTTGGTAGGCTACTTGCGCGCTGTCTGAGAGATTCTTTTTTTGTTTTGTTTTTTTTGCACACATACATAGAGTAAAGCCGCCTCACACACAGCTCGCGGGTAACACAAGTTATTTTTCGTGGATTATATCGCTTTAACAGTCAAAAACATGCGGAAATTATGTCAATTTCGGTCTTGGTGAGTATCCTCTAAACACAGTCGGTTATGTCTTAAATAAGCATAAATCGCACGTGACCGTATAATGAACACAGGATCCGTGCA
Organism: Leuciscus idus; assembly: GCA_021554675.1. Lineage (NCBI taxonomy): Eukaryota > Metazoa > Chordata > Actinopteri > Cypriniformes > Leuciscidae > Leuciscus > Leuciscus idus. The sequence goes on along the minus strand of CM038632.1, from coordinate 36,013,939 downwards.
CTAGCTCTTACAGTGACAGCAGCCATATGTGTCGGTCATTAATTTGGTTGTCAAAACAACAAAACATAGCTTTCATTTTAAGGAATCAGGATTAATAGCCTATGTATTTAATTTAGTCAGGACTAAAATACTACCCAGTGTTATTTTTCATTTGATTACTTTATTCAGTCTCTGTAGTATTTCTGAATACTAGTGTTAGACCTAAGCAAAAAAAAAATCTCTTTATTTCTCTTTATTGGTATCTTTATTCTATTGTATTTATTTGTGCTACTTTTTTCAATTTAATTCAAAGATTGAAATCAAGCTTCCTTGTGTTGTGTAAATTCTTAAGAACAAAATTACCCCATTGTAAAAATGCGATGAGTGAGTATACATTTAGGCGAGATAAATGTAATTAAAAAAAAAAAGTCTAAACTCCCCCCTCAAATAAAAAAATTCCCCCCCATAAGAATCACCTAAGGGGGGATTTCCCCCCCCCATTTTCCAAAACGAAATTCAGGCCCTGGTTGCATAATATAATTATGTATAATTATTGTGTGTATGTATAAATACACACACATGTATATATTTAAGAAAAATTTGTTATTTACATATAAAATACTTATATATAATATATATTATGTATAAATACTGTAGTCAACATCTGAAGTGGATCAAAGCCTTTCATCAAAGTTATACATGAGTTTTGAACAATACCCGTTCTTGTCTTAGGACAACTCTGATGAACTTTTTTTGATCCACTTCAAATGTTGACTACTGTATTTATATATACATGCAAATATTTCTTAGATATATACATGCATGTGTGTGTATTTACAAAATTATACACAGTACACACACACACACATATATATATATATATATATATATATTATGTAAACTTTTATTTTGGATGCGATTTAATCCTGATTAATCGTTTCTCAGTCCTAGTATTTTTGTTGTTGGTTTGCTTTCAGATTGTCTAATTGCATATTCTGTCTGCATTAACTAGTGAAAAAAAATAATACTCCCGTTCCAGTTTACTTTCCATCTGCTGCTCCTCATTTCCCTGTGTTCTGGAGACATCTCCTCTGGTTTAGTGTGTGTGACGCTGGTTTAAACACTCCTCTCTCTCTCTCTCTCTCTCTCTCTCTCTCGTCCCAGATGTGTGGAATAAGACGGGCCCTGTGAAGATGATCCGCTGGTCCCCCGACTGCAGCGTTGCCATGGTGACGTGGGACTGTGGGGGCCTGTCCCTGTGGAGTGTGTTCGGGGCTCATCTCATCTGCACACTCGGAGAGGACTTCGCGTGAGTCACATGACTTTATCACTGTCCCTGCGTCTCAATGTTCACACTATCCATCCTAAACAGTGTGTGAGATTAGAATAAGTGTGTCCCAAAGCATAGTATGTTGAAGAGTATGCCGGAAGTCCCCGGATGATCTACTATTCCCGGTGAATTCTCGAAGTGCGGATCCGTGCTCACTATAATAGCTAATATTACCCATGATCCATTGCGCTTTGGACGAAGATGAATATGAGTCCCGTCATGAAAGACCCGCCACTTTCTCTCCGATAAAGGAGGACATTAAAAGTGGAGGATTTTATCCTTGACAAGATGATTGACAGGCCAGTTTACGTGGCAGGATGCGTGTAACTAAGCGACAGAGAGCAACCATTAAAGACGATATTTCATAACGTGATATTTTGTCCCAAAGCTTGTCCTCTGTTCTGCTACACAAAAAGAGTACACACTTTTAGGGCGTAGTTTAAGTAGGCGAGATGAGACACCGTAACCAGAATATTCACGGATTGAGTTTTGCATTTCGACTTTTGTTTCTGGTTACATTTTACAATAAGGGTTTAATGTCAGATTTTTTTTTATTAATTGCTTGACAAACAACACAATTGACATGTATAACAAAACATCCCGATAAGTGTTTACATTAAACAAATTATGCGATTAAAAATTGTTAATCCTAACAATAACAATGCTAACAATAAGCAATACATTTGTAACAGTATTTATTAATCTTTATTAATCTTAGTTAATAATAATAATAATAATACTGCATTGTTAGTTCATGTTTGTTCGTCCATGCTGTGGAAGTATTTGTCATTATTAGTTCATGTGCAGTAATGAAGTTAACTAATGGAAGCTCATTTTAAAGTGTTGTTGTTTTTCCTGCTGCAGTTATCGCTCAGACGGCACGAAGAAAGATCCTCTGAAGATCAGCTCTATGGTGAGTGTGGAAACATGCTCTTTCATAACATCATAACTCCATTCATAACCATCATAACACCATTCATAGCCATCATAACACCATTCATAATCATCATAACACCATTCATAATCATCATAACACCATTCATACCATCATAACACCATAACACCATTCATAACCATCAAAACACCATTCATAACCATCATAACACCATTCATAGCCATCATAACACCATTCATACCATCATAACACCATAACACCATTCATAACCATCAAAACACCATTCATAACCATCATAACACCATTCATAATCATCATAACACCATTCATACCATCATAACACCATAACACCATTCATAACCATCAAAACACCATTCATAACCATCATAACACCATTCATAGCCATCATAACACCATTCATACCATCATAACACCATAACTCCATTCATAACCATCATAACTCCATTCATAACCATCATAACACCATTCATAACCATCATAACACCATTCATAATCATCATAACACCATTCATAATCATCATAACAACATTCATAACCATCATAACAACATTCATAAACATCATAACACCATTCATAACCATCATAACACCATTCATAATCATCATAACATCATAACACCATTCATAACCATCATAACACCATTCATAATCATCATAACATCATAACACCATTCATAAACATCAAAACACCATTCATAACCATCAAAACACCATTCATAACCATCATAACACCATTCATAACCATCATAACATCATAACACCATTCATAACCATTATAACACCATTCATAACCATCAAAACACCATTCATAACCATCATAACACCATTCATAATCATCATAACATCATAACACCATTCATAAACATCAAAACACCATTCATAACCATCAAAACACCATTCATAACCATCATAACACCATTCATAACCATCATAACATCATAACACCATTCATAACCATTATAACACCATTCATAACCATCAAAACACCATTCATAACCATCAAAACACCATTCATAATCATCATAACACCATTCATAATCATCATAACACCATTCATACCATCATAACACCATAACACCATTCATAACCATCAAAACACCATTCATAACCATCATAACACCATTCATAGCCATCATAACACCATTCATACCATCATAACACCATAACACCATTCATAACCATCAAAACACCATTCATAACCATCATAACACCATTCATAATCATCATAACACCATTCATACCATCATAACACCATAACACCATTCATAACCATCAAAACACCATTCATAACCATCATAACACCATTCATAGCCATCATAACACCATTCATACCATCATAACACCATAACTCCATTCATAACCATCATAACTCCATTCATAACCATCATAACACCATTCATAACCATCATAACACCATTCATAATCATCATAACACCATTCATAATCATCATAACAACATTCATAACCATCATAACAACATTCATAAACATCATAACACCATTCATAACCATCATAACACCATTCATAATCATCATAACATCATAACACCATTCATAACCATCATAACACCATTCATAATCATCATAACATCATAACACCATTCATAAACATCAAAACACCATTCATAACCATCAAAACACCATTCATAACCATCATAACACCATTCATAACCATCATAACATCATAACACCATTCATAACCATTATAACACCATTCATAACCATCAAAACACCATTCATAACCATCATAACACCATTCATAATCATCATAACATCATAACACCATTCATAAACATCAAAACACCATTCATAACCATCATAACACCATTCATAATCATCATAACATCATAACACCATTCATAAACATCAAAACACCATTCATAACCATCAAAACACCATTCATAACCATCATAACACCATTCATAACCATCATAACATCATAACACCATTCATAACCATTATAACACCATTCATAACCATCAAAACACCATTCATAACCATCAAAACACCATTCATAACCATCATAACACCATTCATACCATCATAACATCATAACACCATTCATAACCATCATAACACCATCATAACACCATTCATAACCATCATAACACCATTCATAAACATCAAAACACCATTCATAACCATCAAAACACCATTCATAACCATCAAAACACCATTCATACCGTCATAACATCATAACACCATTCATAACCATCAAAATACCATTCATAACCATCAAAACACCATTCATAACCATCAAAACACCATTCATAACCATCAAAACACCATTCATAACCATCATAACACCATTCATAACCATTATAACACCATTCATAACCATCAAAACACCATTCATAACCATCAAAACACCATTCATAACCATCATAACACCATTCATAACCATCATAACACCATTCATAACCATCATAACACCATTCATAACCATCAAAACACCATTTATAACCATCAAAACACCATTCATAACCATCAATAACCATCATAACACCATTCATAACCATCAATAACCATCATAACACCATTCATAACCATCAATAACCATCATAACACCATTCATAACCATCAAAACACCATTCATAATCATCATAACACCATTCACATCATAACATTCATATCATAACAACATTCATAACCATCAAAACACCATTCATAACCATCAAAACACCATTCATAACCATCAAAACACCATTCATAACCATCATAACACCATTCATAACCATTATAACACCATTCATAACCATCAAAACACCATTCATAACCATCAAAACACCATTCATAACCATCATAACACCATTCATAACCATCATAACACCATTCATAACCATCATAACACCATTCATAACCATCAAAACACCATTTATAACCATCAAAACACCATTCATAACCATCAATAACCATCATAACACCATTCATAACCATCAATAACCATCATAACACCATTCATAACCATCAATAACCATCATAACACCATTCATAACCATCAAAACACCATTCATAACCATCATAACACCATTCACATCATAACATTCATATCATAACAACATTCATAACTATCATAACACCATTCATATAGCTGAGTATTATATAAATATTTATTGTATTATAATTATTATACATTTAATTATAGCTGAAATAATTAGTTGTTTTTTTTATTTTTATTTCAAGTAATGATAATGTTTTTAGTTTTAGTGCACATCATCAACGGCCTATATGAGCTGATCCAATGTATAGCTTGAATACTATAGATATTAATGTCTATAGTTCTATGATCAAAGCTCTGTAGTTTTAAAACATATAATGCAGTGCAATACAATGATTGTCAGATTTACAAATAAACCTTCCTCAAAAGCTTGATGATCATATTTGATACACATGATTCTTACGATAAATTATGTCTAGACAAAGGACGTTTGTATAATTATACTGAGGGACTTTTACTTGATAAAGAAGGTTATAGGTTCTAATGAGTCACGATGTAATGTATAGCTTGAATGCGATGTAAAGGCCGATTCACACTGTGACGACACACACTTCACCGGATCAGTGTGTTCATCGAGTGATCATGCTGTGTGTCTGTGTGTGTGTGTGTGTGTGTGTGTGTGTTCAGAGTTGGGGTGTGGAGGGGTACCACCTGTGGGTGATCAGCAGCTCAGACTCGACTCCTGTGGAAGCTGAAGGAGACGAGAAGCTCCAGCAAGCCGGCATTCTGCAGTTTCAGTTCATTAAGAGCGCGCTGACAGTCAACCCGTGCACGGTGAGACACACACACACACACACACACACACATCCATCACTGTCACTGGTTTAATGCCTCAGTTACAGTGGTTTTGACTGCTCATGTACACAGACGCATCTGCATGTGTGATTAGAGTTCAGGATTAAATGAGTCTGATGTGTTTCAGCTCCTCATGGACTCTTAAGGTGACTCGTATGAAAAGATTTTTAATGTGTCCAGATGTAGTTTTAGATTATTTGGTAACACTTTACAATAAGGTTCATTATTTATTTATTTTTACATTTTTTTAATGTATACACTAACATGAACTAACAATGAGCAATACATTAGTTACAGTATTTATAATCTTTGTTAATGTTAGTTAATAAAAATCCAGCTGTTCATTGTTTGTTAGTTCATGTTAGTTCACAGTTCATTAACTGATGTTAACAAATACAACTTTTGAAATCAAACGTATCTATTAACATTAGTTGATGCACTGTGAACTAACATGAACAAAAAGTTAGCAATTGTATTTGTTAGAATTTAACAAAGATATATTTTTTTATAAAAAATATATATTGCTCATTTTAGGTCATTTTATCTAATGTATTTTCTAATGTTAAAAATGAGAACATGTATTGTAACATCTTTTCATTTTCTGTTCATGTTTTGCAGCATTTTAAGCTGTGCATTACCTGGCATGACATTTCATTATAATCAGACACACTTTAAATGCTCCATTATGTTTTGAGAAAGACATAATGGAGTTACAATCTCATGTAACGATAACAAACATTTAAGAGAAAATTATCTAAATGAATAGGAAAATCAGTGTTTTGATGTAGAAGTTGTTAAATTCTTATCAGATTATTATAACCACATTATAAGAGGCTAAATTTAATGGGGGGAAAAATGTATTGCATGAGTGTTTTTGCTGTTTATGCACATGTAACAGTGATGATCAGATGTAAGAGTGTAAATGCAGTATTGATGGTCGTGTGTGTGTGTGTGTGTGTGATCAGAGTAACCAGGAGCAGGTGCTGCTGCAGGGAGAGGACCGTCTGTATCTGACCTGTGGAGACCCGACTCAGGCTCACAGCGGGCCGGATAAGAGCTCGTCTCGGGACACTGGGACTCCTCTGCACCGGCCCTCGCTCTCCACGCCTCTCTCTCAGGGGCTCAGCACTTTACTGGGACACAAGCACTGGCAGGTGGTTCAGGTACATCATCACACACTCCGAGCTCCATCACACGCTCTAGATCGTTCATCTCAGACTCTGAAATATGCTTCTGTTCCTCTGAATCCTGCAGATTCACAGCACATATCTAGAGACCAACTGGCCCATCAGGGTAAGAACCGCCACACTGGCTCTTATTCTCAACACTTTGTGCTATTTTATACTTTTAAGGCTATTTTAAACTGTTTAAACCTTGAATGATCTATAATATGTGCACCACAATACATTTGTTACCTCATGCAACAATGCAATATGATTTTAATGGCTATATGTGTAATATATACTTCTCAATATAAACTAGCATTCAACAGTTTGGGGTCAGTAAAACCAATACTTTTATTCATCAAGAATGCAGTAAAACGATCAAAAGACACGACAATAAAGACATTTATAATATTACAAAAGATTATATTTCAAATAAATGCTGTTCTTTTAAACGTTCTATTCATCAAAGATATCTCTGTTTCCACAAAAATATGAACTGTTTTCAACACTGATAATAATGTGTAATATTTTATATATTTTATAGTATGCCTTGGTCTCTATACTTGTAATTCTTAATTTTTTATGTTTAAGTGTCCCTTGCTCACTGAAAGTTGACACAGTTTCACTTTTTATTTTATGTTTTATAACCACACAAGTTTGTAATGTTATGATTCTCCTCGTAGACGTTTGCCTCGGTTCATGGCTTATAACTCTTCAACAAAAACTTTTTTAAAATCCCTTTGTGGGTAAAAATTAGTGGGGAAAATTCCAGAACCAGCGCTGCGAAAAAAGCGGGCGGGCACTAATGCTCTTTATAGATATAGATATGCAAATGTGGGCGGTCATATGCTAATTAGCTGTTCCATTTGGTTCCAAAAATCCAGTTTTTCATGAAATGAGTGATTAATCTGGCTGTCTTTGTGTGTTTAGTTTGCAGCGATAGACTGGTCTGGTCAGTGTGTGGCCGTCGCTGGTCGCCGTGGATTTGCACATTATTCTTTATATTCCAGGAAATGGAAACTGTTCGGTAACGTCACACAGGTAAACGTCACTCCATCAGTGTGTGTTCATTTAAAAGGTAAAAGCCTGTGATGGAAACTTTGTAAAATGATGTGTGTTTTCAGGAGCAGAATATGGCGGTGACGGGCGGTCTCGCGTGGTGGAACGACTTTGTTGTTATTGCGTGTTATAATTTCATCGACCGGCAGGAAGAGGCAAGAACGCTTGCATTAATGTTCCTCTGATGTCTCAGTATTGATCTGTGTGTGTGATGGACTGTCTTGTGTTTTCATGGCTTTAGCTGAGGCTGTACGTGCGCTCGGCTAATCTGGATAACGCGTTTGCTAGCGTCACCAAACTTCACGCCGACACACTGTTGCTGAACGTGTTTCGTAACGTGGTGATTCTGTTCCGGGCCGACTGCTCTATCTGCCTGTACAGCATCGAGAGACGACACGACAGGTGACACACACACACACACACACACACACACACACACACACACACACACACACTGACATAGATCATCTGGAATTAATGGACTAGTTCATTTTGTAATAATCCATTAAAAACAAGCAATTTTTATTAAACCCTGTCATCATGAAATTCACTGGTGCTACATTTAAATTACTAAATGAATATATAAAAGAGAAAAACATCTGCAAAAAACAAACTAATAAAAAAAACAAGCAAAAAAACGCTAATAATCTGATAAGAAAAGACACATTTAGAAATGCTATTTATTTATTTATGTATAATTTAGTGGGGGGGGTTTATATGCATTTATTTTTATATAAAATATTTATTAAAAGTTAGCTTTTTCTAAAGTCTGAATGACCTAATGGATCAATCCTTTATTTCCAAACCTTGATTTTCCTAAAGAGTTTTGTCATAATAATGGAAAATGTCAATCAATATAAAGGGTGAATAATTATATTTAATTCTGTTATTTCAAGCACTTTGGTGCTCCATAGATATGACCCAGAATGCCTTTTTTTGGACTATTTTATGTTTCTTGTACACGACAAGTGTTTTGTAAGATGGATGGATGTTTGTTGTATTTGTCATGAACATGTCTTGATGTTTCCGCGTGTGTGTGTCATCAGCCCGAACCCGTCGGCCAGTGTGGAGCTGTTGCAGGAGGTCTCGATGTCTCGCTATATTCCTCACCCTGGTCTAGTGGTGTCTGTGACTCTCACGTCAGTGCGGACCGAGACCGGGATCACACTCAAAGCCCCGCAGCAGGTACACACACACACTCACGCACACGCTCACACAAGTCACGCGCACTCTCACATGCACACACTCACATGCACACACACTCACTCACTCACTCACGCACACGCTCACACAAGTCACGCGCACTCTCACATGCACACACTCACATGCACACACACTCACTCACTCACTCACGCACACGCTCACACAAGTCACGCGCACTCTCACATGCACACACTCACACTCACTCACACACACACACACACACACACACACACACACTCACGCACACACTCACGCAGTCACACACACTGTCACATGCACACACTCACGCATACTCACACACTTACGCACACACACACTCGCACTCTCTCGCACACTCATGCACCCTCTCACACACTCATGCACCCTCTCACACACTCATGCACACTCTCGCACACTCACACACTCATGCACACTCTCTCGCACTCATGCACACTCTCTCACACATTCATGCACACTCTCTCGCACACTCATGTACCCTCTCACACACTCATGCACACTCTCATATGCATATGCACACTCACACTCGCTCACATGCACACTCTCTCGCACACTCTCTCTCACACACACACACACACACACACACTCACATACACATACTCACACACACACAGACACTCTTGCATGCGTACTCATGGCCCGTGTGTGTGTGTCAGGCCTGTTCGGCTGAGAGTATCCTGTTGAATTTGGCTGGTCAGCTGATCATGCTGCAGAGAGACCGATCCGGGCCACAGGTACGAGAGAAGGACACGCCAGCCAATCAGATGATGCTGGTGAGTCTGATGCCCCGCCTCTTATCCTGATCCAGTAGAGCGTGAGTTCGGTTCTGTGAGGAAAGAACGCATTATTTTTCTTGATAAGGAAATGATAATTAATAATAACTTATCTGTTTAAGACAGACATTCTGTGAGGATGTTAATCGATGATATATGCTTTTGTTATTTCAGCTTTTATATTTATTTTTATAATCATGTTTATACCAAATAAAAACACTTTAGTGCCGGCAACTCTCATGAAGCACTGCAAATATATGTAAACACATATACTTGATTATGCAAATTACATAACCAAGTCATTCTCCCTATGCTCTCAAACTACTGCATCCATGCATATTTTGCAATAAATGTAAAATATATTGTTTATATATACATATATACACACTCTACTGGTCAAAAGTTTCTTCTGCTCACCAAAGCTTCATTTATTTGATCAAAAAATACAGTAAAAACAGTGAAATATTATACTAATGTAAATCAGCTGTTTTCTATGTGAATATATAGTAAAGTGTAATTTATTCCTGTGATCAAAGCTGAATTTTCAGCATCATTACTCCAGTCTTCAGTGTCACATGATCCTTCACAAATCATTAATATATACATTATCAACATCTTTAAATCAATAGTTTCATGTTTCTCCATTGATTGTCATGTGCAATGCTTCATGGGATTGTAGTTCACAGTCTTTCTGTCCACAGTGTTTTTTGCTTCAAATCAAAGTTAGTGATTTTCCTCATATATGGTTAAATGATTAAATCAAAGGTTGTGCTTGATAACATTAGTAAATGCACTGTGAACTAACATGAACAATGAACGGCTGGATTTATTGAAGATTAATAAATACTGTTACAAATGTAGGTAACACTTTATTTTACAGTGTCCTTGTTACAGATGTAACATGTTCTTACCATAGAAATAACAGAAAATTATGCATAATTACATGCAACTAACCCTAATCCTACCCTAACCCTATAGTAAGTACATGTTAATTAATATTACTCAGTACTTAAATGTATAATTACACTGTAACAATGACACCTTAAAATAAAGTGTAACCCAAATGTATTGCTCATTGTTAGTTCTTGTTAGTTAACTAATCTTAACTAATGAACCTTATTGTAAAGTGTTACCATTTATTTTTATTTTTTTTATTATTTTTTTTGTGGCTTTAACAAAGACTTAAAAATCACAGAAAAAGTGGGCGGCGCTGTTGATATCCCTGAATGTGAATCTGTGATGGTGGTCAATTATCTGTCTCTTGACTAACACGTGTCTCCCTCCGTCAGCCGTTCTGTGCGCCGGTGGTTCTGGCTCAGTGTGTGGAGAACGTCTGGACCACATGTCGCAGCAACCGCAAGAAACGGCACCTGATGGAGGCGCTGTGGCTCTCGTGCGGAGAGGCAGGGATGAAGGTGTGGCTCCCTCTGTTTCCCAGAGACCACCGCAAACCCCACTCGTTCCTGTCGCGCAGAATCATGCTACCCTTCCACATCAACATCTACCCGCTAACCGTGCTCTTCGAGGACGCGCTAATCCTCGGCGCCTCCAACGAAACCATGCTATTCGACGGCCTGGGCTCGTCCTCCGAGCCGCTTGAGACGCTCTTCCCGTTTTGCACGGTGGAACGAACATCTCAGATCTACCTCCATCATATCCTACGCCAGCTGCTAATGCGTAACCTGGGCGAGCAGGCGCTAATGCTAGCGCAGTCGTGCGCGGCGCTGCCGTACTTCCCGCACGTGCTGGAGCTCATGGTGCACGTGGTTCTGGAGGAGGAGGCCACGTCTCGAGAGCCCATCCCAGACCCGCTGCTGCCCACCGTGGCCAAGTTCGTCACAGAGTTCCCGCTGTTCCTGCAGACTATCGTCCACTGCGCGCGCAAGACCGAGTACGCGCTGTGGAACTACCTGTTCGCCGCCGTCGGGAACCCCAAAGACCTGTTCGAGGAGTGTTTGATGGCGCAGGATCTGGACACGGCCGCGTCATACCTGATCATCCTGCAGGTGAGGCCTAAACCTAGAAATAAACACACAATTTAAGAACAAAACACTTGATATATACTTTGAAAATACTGAATTTTTTTTATAAAATACTCTTGAAATAAGTCACCATTATCTATAGTTGCATCTTCAGTAGTTTAACCCACTTTAAATGGTCTGTGATGTCATAAATAAATAAATAAAATTAAACAGATTAATGTAAAGAAACATTCAATATTCCTCATTATTAGCAATGTTTAAAACAGTTATTTACATACATTACATTTACTGATGAATAGAAAGTTCAAAAGAACAGCATTTATCTGAAATAGAAAGCTTGAATAAAGATCATTTTCATGTCTAAATATAGGATTGTTTATGTGACCTCTCACTCAGGTTTGTGTTGATAATCATGTATATAATATATCATATTTTATCCTTTACACTGATTGTATGAACTAATGGAACAGTCTTAAACAGCTTTTTCATAGTAGAGGGGGGCGTCTAATCGAATAATCCTATTTTATTCATATTATTTTATGATATTTGTATGCAGAATATGGAGGTTCCAGCGGTGAGCCGTCAACACGCCACTCTGCTCTTCAATACGGCCCTCGAGCAGGGCAAATGGGATCTGTGTCGTCACATGATCCGCTTCCTCAAGGCCATTGGTTCAGGGGAGAGCGAGACTCCGCCCAGCACACCCACCACACAGGTGAGCAGACGTCAGATGGTGTGATGATTGGAGGTGTGTGTGTGTGTGTGTGCATGGTGTTGAGATGCTTGTGTGATGATTGGAGGTGTGTATGTGCATTGTGTTGAGATGTTCATGTGGTGATTGGAGGTGTGTGTGTGCATGGTGTTGAGGTGCTCATGTGATGATTGGAGATGTGTGTGTGCATGGTGTTGAGGTCCTCATGTGATGATTGGAGATGTGTGTGTGTGTGCGCATGGTGTTGAGATGCTTGTGTGATGATTGGAGATGTGTGTGTGCATGGTGTTGAGGTGCTCATGTGATGATTGGAGATGTGTGTGTGTGTGTGTGTGTGTGTGCATGGTGTTGAGATGCTTGTGTGATGATTGGAGATGTGTGTGTGCATGGTGTTGAGGTGCTCATGTGATGATTGGAGATGTGTGTGTGTGTGCGCATGGTGTTGAGATGCTTGTGTGATGATTGGAGATGTGTGTGTGTGTGCGCATGGTGTTGAGATGCTTGTGTGATGATTGGAGATGTGTGTGTGTGTGCGCATGGTGTTGAGATGCTTGTGTGATGATTGGAGATGTGTGTGTGTGTGTGTGCATGGTGTTGAGATGCTTGTGTGATGATTGGAGATGTGTGTGTGTGCATGGTGTTGAGGTGCTCATGTGATGATTGGAGATGTGTGTGTGTGTGTGTGTGTGCATGGTGTTGAGATGCTTGTGTGATGATTGGAGGGGTGTGTGTGTGCATTGTGTTGAGATGTTCATGTGATGATTGGAGATGTGTGTGTGCATGGTGTTGAGATGCTCATGTGATGATTGGAGATGTGTGTGTGTGTGTGTGTGTGTGTGTGTGTGTGTGTGTGCATGGTGTTGAGATGCTTGTGTGGTGATTGGAGGGGTGTGTGTGTGCATTGTGTTGAGATGTTCATGTGATGATTGGAGATGTGTGTGTGCATGGTGTTGAGATGCTCATGTGATGATTGGAGATGTGTGTGTGCATGGTGTTGAGATGTTCGTGTTGAAATTCATGTGGTGATTGGAGATGTGTGTGTGCATGGTGTTGATGTTCGTGTTGAAGCTCATGTGATGATTGGAGATGTGTGTGTGCATGGTGTTGATGTTCGTGTTGAAGCTCATGTGATGATTGGAGATGTGTTTGTGCATGGTGTTGAGATGCTCATGTGATGATTGGAGATGTGTTTGTGTGTGCATGGTGTTGAGATGTTCGTGTTGAAGCTCATGTGATGATTGGAGATGTGTTTGTGCATGGTGTTGAGATGCTCATGTGATGATTGGAGATGTGTTTGTGTGTGCATGGTGTTGAGATGTTCGTGTTGAAGCTCATGTGATGATTGAAGATGTGCGTGTGTGTGTGTGCAGGAGCAGAGCTCTACGGGAGGCTTTGAGTTTTTCCGTAACCGCAGCATCAGTATGTCTCAGTCTGTCGACAGCATCGCAGGAGGGAAGTTTAACCTGCAGAAAACCCTGAGCATGCCCTCCGGCCCGTCCTGCAAAGGGTAACACACACACTACACACACGCAGATACAGGGCTCGACATAACGCTTGTCCGGGACAAGTGGATTTTTTGAAGGGGAAAGCAAGGGTTGTGCTGTCGAGGCTCTCACAGCCTCATGAGGAGAAATGGAAACAAATGAGCGCAAAACACACACAAAGATACTCTGTTAACATACTGCGGTAAAAATTCTAAATGTGGAGTTTTTATATTTATATCATATGATACAGTTTAGCAACATCACACCACCAAGAGTGCTGAATACCATCACGACTGAAAATGTGACACCAATTTCATATGACTGTTCAATAAACAAGTAATTAAAATTAGGTCACTTACATTTTAGACGCACTATTGACTGTTTTTGTTCTATTTCAGCAGCTAAAATAGTTCCAAACAAAGATCACAGCGGAACCATAACGCATCTCAATGACTCGCTCATTAAGACGGTCACCTGCCGCCACCTACAGGTGGTTTAGTTTCGTTTTTAAAAGTATCATTCTTTCCAACATTTCTTATTTGTATATTCAATTTTTTTTTTTTTTAAACAATCTCATAACATTATTTAATGCAGTTGTAATTTTTCAGTGCAAATTATCAAATTTTATTGGTAACAACCTTACAGTGTATTATTATTCTAATTTAATTTATTGATCAAATTTAAGAATTAAAAATGAAAGATGAAGCATACAGTATATGTAAAATGATTAGGGGAGAAAATGCCCTTTATAAAGGTTAAAATATCATTAATATGCAGATTTAAACATGTCAAAGCTGACTGAACACTGATGAGAATATTGCTTCAGAATAAATTATTTACAACACACAAAAAAAAAAAAAATCCTATTCTTTCTGGACAAGCTCATTTTTTCCTCTGACAAGTGAATGACGGTTTACTTGTCTGAAGGACAAGCACATGAAAAGGCTTAATGTCGAGCCCTGAGATAGTTAAGAGTGATTCAAATGTTTATCAGCTTTACCAGGCAGTAACACAGTGTTGGGACTAGGGCTGGGCAAAATCGATTTTTCCATTAATCGTTTTTTAAAACGTGGCGGTTTCAAAATCGATTCTCAAAGGCCACGAATCAATTTTTTCCCATATTTATTTATCACCCAAAAGCCAGTATTAGTTTTCCTCCACTGTTCATAGGCTTGCATGTTACACTAATGCTGTGAGATTTTATGTGTGTTTTATCTTAAACATAAAATAACCTGATCCTGTTTGATCAAGACATGCGACTGTTCTGACTTTTCAGCAATAATTTTTCATCTTGCATCAAAGTCCTGTCTTCATTGTATGCATTTGAAATATCCGATTGTTAAGTCTGAAGTCACGCGTGACGTTTAGCCTTTTCCGGGTCCAAGCGCTCCGCTCGTCCAGAAATAACAATGGCGGAACCTGTAAATTTATTTACGATCACGTCCTTCTTAGTGAGGCACCCTTGGCGGTCAAAAAGGGTTTAAATTTCTTTAACACCAACAGAGTGGTTAGTGTAGCTCATCACTCAGGTGGCATAATTAAGGGTAGAGTCCAGGCATCAATGAAAAAGAAGATTTACGAGGTTGAAGTGAGTTAGCTCGGGACACGGGACACAGCACTGCGGCATTGTAAAAACACTCAATAATAACCAAAACACTAGCGAAAGCGGTAGGTAGGTAGAGAGGACCTGGACTTTGGACCCGGAAAGAGTATTATCGGAGAGTGGTTACGTCACGACTTAACAACCGAATAGAGTTGGGTTCTGTGTTAATGTACCCAAGTGTACCTAAAATAAAAAGAGTTTAATATACAGGTTTATGGTTCTTAATTTAATTTTATGAATTAACCATTTGTAAACTTATGTTCACTGTTCTTTTTTTAATAAATATAGAATTTGTTTTAAATCTATATTCATTGAGTCGAATCGGAAATCGAAAATCGAATTATGAATCAAAATCGTATCGAAAATCAAATTGAATTGAGAGCTTGCAAATCAAAATCGAATCGATTTGGAACATCTGAATCGATGCCCAGCCCTAGTTGAGAGATCTGATTCATTCAGATAATAAAGATTCTTTAATTCCACACAGCATGTTTCAGCTCATATGATGTGTGTGTGTGTGTGTGTGTGTGTGTGTGTCCTCAGTGGCGAGCGCTGGTGTAAGGACGGTGACTCCGCGGAGAACCTCTACATTGACCTGATGCTGTGGAGACACGCTCGGCTCCTGCTGGAGCAGGTCCGGCTGCGGGACCTGGGCTGTTTCTCCGCTCAGCTGGGCTTCGAGCTGATTGGCTGGCTGTGTCGGGAGCGCACGCGAGTGGCTCGCGTCGATGACTTCGTCACCGCGCTCAAATGCCTGCACAAGGACTTCCTGTGGCCGTTTCCCGTCATCCCAGCATGCTCTATTAGCTCGCCACTGAAGAACGGACGCTGCCGCCCAGGTGTGTGAATGATTTTTCCTCCAGTTATGCCATAACAGTCTGTATCACAGGACAGGTTTTAAACTGCAAATGCTAATATATAATAAATATGATCTATATTTATTTATCATTGTGTGTGTATAAATGAAATTTAGAGAGAAAATAAAATAAAAAAGTTAGTAAAAATATATATTTTATTTTTTAGTGCTGGGCAACGATTTATCGCATTCAAAATAAAAGTTTGTGTTTACATAATATATGTGTGTGTAATATTTTATATATAAATAAAAAAAAAATCTTAAATATATACATGTATGTATGTGTGTGTATTTATAAATATATAACATTATGACTTTCCAATCACATGAACTCTCTCTCTTGCCGTAGTGCTGAGTTCTCGTTTGCTGAAGTCTCAGTCTGCGGACAGTTTGCTGAACAGTGACATGGACACCACGCCCCCTCAGGTCACCCCAGCCAATCACAGCTGGCTTGACGGCTTGGGGGCAGTGCCTAAGGAACTAGACTCCGCCTCCTCTCACGGTGGACCGCAGACCCAGGAGGCTTTTCTCTCTCCTCTTATTAACAAAGGTAAGAGAATAAAATCTGTCTGTCCTTCTCTCTCTCTCTCGCTCTCGCTCTCTCTCTTGCTCTTGCTCTGTCTCATGTTTCTTTTAATTAATCCGCTCAGGAGAGGAGTACAGCATCGGTTCAGCCACGGACCTCACTGAGACCAGTTCGATGGTGGATGGTGATTGGACGATGGTCGATGAGAATTTCTCCACCCTCAGTCTCAGCCAATCAGAGCTGGAGCACATCTCTATGGAGCTGGCCAATAAAGGGCCGCACAAGAGTCAAGTGCAGCTCCGGTGAGTCTTCATGAGATCATCAACCGATAACCAATCAAATCACTGACTGTGTTTGACATGACAAGGTGCCTAAAGTGCTTGAAACCCTTGAAAACAGACATATTTATGAAAAGGTACTTGAAAAGCGCTTGATTTATTGAAAGGCAATATATGTGAAATTAGTGTTTCATTTGATTGATAAAACAATGGTTTCACACTAAATGAACGCTGTGGTCCGTCTGATATTGATATAGAGGCGTTTCTCATGGCTATGAGTGTGATATTGCTCATAAACATCCAAGGATATGATACAGTTTTCATTCTTCAGCTCAATCATATATTCATGGGAGAAAAAATCAGTTTGAATAAGGAAAGCGATATCTTTGTCATAGTTTCCTTTCAATGGTTAAAGTTTCCACAGTCACTGCATCCGCTGCACTTTATTTCTACCATTTTGTTTTATTAGTTTATTTTTGTTTATCTATTGACCTTTTTTAGAATTTGAAAGATACAGATATTGTTTGATAAGTGAGATCTCGGATTGAAGTCCTTGAAAACCAGAAAAGTAGAGCTTAAAGTCCTTGAATTTCCTCTTACAGTGTCTGTACTCATGCATGCTCTCGTGTGTGTGTGTGTGTGTGTGTGTGTGTTTCTCAGGTATCTCCTGCACGTGTTCATGGAGGCGGGCTGTCTGGAGTGGTGTGTGATCATCGGGCTGATCTTACGGGACGCCAGCGTGATCAAGCAGGTCGTGGGCTTCTTGGACAGTCCAGAGGTCCCGGCAGAAACGGTGCAGAGCATCAGAGCCGGGCTGATGGCGGTCGACCTCTGGGTCTCGTCTGATTGGTCAGTGTTATACGGCTCGGATACACTGAGTGAGAAAATCAAATGATGAGGAAAACGTAGATATACACTACCGGTGAAAAGTTTGGGGTCGGCAAGATTTACTTATGTTATTGAAAGAAGTCTCTTCTCATTTATTTGACCAAAAATACATTAAAAAATTATTACAATTTAAAATATCAGTTTTCTATGGAAGTTTTCTATGTTTCCGTCACAGAATAAAAAATAAAAAAGGTAAATGCAACTTTTTAATCTCACTATTCAGATTTTTTTTTATCACAATTGTGAGTTTTATATCTCAAAATTCAGACTTTTTATCTCAGAATTGAATGATTATATCTCACAATTCTGACTTAATTACGAGTTCTGGCAAACTCACGATTGACTTTAAGTCGCAATTCTGAAGAAATTATTTGTTTACTTAGAATTGGGCTTTATAACTTGCGATTGTGAGTTTATATCTTACAATTTTGAGAAGATGTCAGACCTCGCAATTAAGTCAGAATTGCGAGATATAATCATTCAATTCTGAGAAATTAAGTCAGAATTGCGAGATGTAAACTCGTGATTGTGAGATAAAGTCAGAATTATCTTTTAAAATGTTTTATTTTGTGGCGGAAAAAAGGTTCCATAGTTTTCATGCGAATATACACATTTTCAGCATCATAACTCCTTCACAAATCATTCTATTATGATGATTTGATGCTCAAGAAACATTTATGATTATCAATGTTTCATATTTTTGTGATACATTGATACATTTTATTTTTCAGGATTCTTTGATGAATAAAGTTCAAAAGAACAGCATTTATTACAATAGAGAGTTAAAATTGTCAATAAAAGGGTCGTAATTACTGTCACAGTTAAAAGTCATAATTTAGTTAGTTAGTTTTGATCAAGTTAATGCATCCTTGCTGAAGAAAAGCAAGAAAATAATTATTTACAAAAAATTCTCACTGAGCTCAACGGCAGCATGTCATTTTATTGTTTTTTCCATCTTTGATACTGAATTTGGACCGCAGTACCGACCTCGACCACTAGCTGTCATTCTTACACACTGCACCTTTAACTACAATAGGAAACTAATGTTAACTAGTGAACCTTATTGTACAGTGTTACCCATAACCCATGTGTAATGTTTAAGAAGTCTCATTGACTAATGTTGCAATGGACATGTTTATTTCATGTTATACTCACTGACTTCCTCTCTGATGTCATTTCCTGTCAGTTTGGGCTACAAGCCGTTCCTGCACCTGATTGGCCCGCAGCTGCTGAAGCTCTCAGAGGTTCCCGAGGAGCCGGTTCAGCCCGAGCCGTTCCAGCCGAGCGGGGCCTCGGAGCCCGAGCCCAGAGCCGAGGACGCCCGCGGGGTCGTGACCTCTGCCCACCCGCTGCGACCCCGCGGGGTCGTGACCTCTGCCCACCCGCTGCCCCTGGACGGCCCCTGTGGAGCCAGCGCTCGACCCCTGGAGGACACGCCCGAGGAGCCCGCACAGCAGGAGCCTCTGGAGGAGGGGGCGTACGACTGCACACTCTCATGAGTGTGTGTGTGTGTGAGAGACGCTGGATGAGGGGTTGTACGACTGCACACTCTCATGCCCCGTCTGAGTGTGTGTGTGTGTGTGTGTGTGAGAGAGAGCGTGAGCCGCTAGACGAGGGCTCGTTCGACTGCACTCTCTCATGACCAGTTGTGTGTGTGTGTGTGTGTGTGTGTGTGTGTGTTGTCAAAAATACCGCTTGGGTACCAAGTCGGTACTGAAATTTTAAAATTGTGACTCTTTGAGCACTGATGAGCAGAATCATAAACACCTCTGATTGGCTGTTGTGGTCACGCGCTCGTCAGATCTGTCTGTGATTGGCTACAATGATCAACACACAGGAGTGTTTTCTTTCAAACGCTTGTGTGTGTGTCTGTGCAAGCGCTCGCTGAAGAGCCTCACTGATGTGTATTTACAACATGTTTTTGAAGCGCTGATCATTATAGCCAATCACAGACAGATCTGATGAGCTCGTGACCACAACAGCCAATCAGAGGTGTTTATGATTCTGCTCATCAGTGCTCAGTCACAATTTTTAAATTTCAGTACCGACTTGGTACCTAAGTTGGTACTTTTGAGAACACTAGTGTGTGTGTGTGTGTGTGAGCCGCTGGACGAGGGGTCGTACGACTGCACACTCTCATGACCCGTCTGTGCTGCTCTGTGACCGGTTACACGTGTGTGTGTGTGTGTGTGTGTGTGTGTGTGTGTGTGTGTGTGTCTTTTTATTTGATTGCGGCTCCATCCAGACTGCAGTGTCGTGTGTGTTTTGCAGTGTTCTCTCCATCCTGTGGTCTAATGCGGCGTCATGTTTCTCTCTCTCTTCACTCAAACACTGCAACCAAAAAAACATAATATTTGGTATTATTGTCTTATTTTGTTTTTGTATTTTCCAGCACAAATATCTACATTTTCTTAAATCAAGGCACATTTACTGGAGAAGCGGCAGAATGACTGAAGAGGGGTCACACACATCAGAGATCTGTTCTTGTTTTAAGCACAAACTTCTCTTTAATAAGATATTAAGTGTTGTTTTCAGATTCTAAATTAAGTCCAGGCGTAAAACAGGCCAAATCAAACTCAGGCTTTATTTATTTCTCAACATTATTTTACAGCCAAGATGAATTATTTTATTTTTAAATCTGTTACTGATATTGATTTTCTGTCATTATTAGATGTGCAGTTTCATCACTATATTAGATATATTTTCTTGAATTAAGTATATATTTTTGATCATTTAAGTTTTTTTTTATTGTAAAACTTAATCTTCAGTCGTTTCGCTTCTAATCCGGTAAATGTCTTGATTTAAGAATGTTTGGATATTTGTGCTGGAAAACGAGACGGAAACAAAACTCAAAATAAGACAAAATTAGAACCCTTTTTTTTTTTTTGCATTGTCGTTACATCATCAGCTCTCGCAACCAGCTTTACACCAGATCATGATTTCATCACACACACACACACCTATTCAGTCACACACCTACACACACACATACACACACACACATACACACACACACATACACACATACACACACACACACACACACGCACACGTTTCTCCCTTCATGAGTCAGATGTAGTGTTTATCACAATGATTTATTTTTCTTTGGTTTGTTTTTGCTCTGGCTTCATGTTTTAAAGTTCATCATGAAATATCAGCCCTTGTTTTATTGGATGCAGATATCCATCTGAGGAAGACTGACCCGTTTGACCCTCGTTGACCTCTCCGATCTCCATCGTGTGTGTGTGTGTGTGTGTGTGTCGTCTTCTCTTCACACTGCAGGTTTAGCTGTTTTTAAGGTGTAAAGCGTCCAACACTATATTCTTCTTCTTCTTCTTCTGCTCGTGTTCCTGATGTTGAGGAAGCGTCGGGGAAACTCCTGATGACCGGCATCTTTCCTTTTCCTGTCATTAATCTGAAACGTGCAGTTTGTCATCACTATATCCCGACTGACAGCATTATTGCTTTTCCTTCTGAATTGTTGCAGTTTTACGTTTATTTATTGGAGGAGCATCTGGACAAAGAGCCGGACGTGTTCTTTGGTTTCAGGGAGTGATTTGTGTGTGTTCTCCAACATCTGAACGGCATCAGTATTAAACCAGTGTTCAGTGTTCGTCTTCATGAACATCACATGCCTTCAGAACGGACCAAATCATCTACGCTTATGGAATGCCTTTGTATTATGATTATTATTCTAGTTCTTATGCATCATTGACGGTCGTCGTCTGAGTATTTAGCAGCTTTAATGAGACGCATCTTTATTTTAATGTTTTATTTCCCCCTGAACGGCTCGAACGAGCAGCTTAAACCAGTCCGAGGCGGTTTAAACCGGTTCAAACCAGCTGACAAGTGCCCGAATCCCAGTAAAACCAGCGCGCGCTTCTCCTCCTGACGCAGGTTTATGTTCTCACGAGGAACATGTGCAGTGATGATCATGATATTCACAAACCAAAGAGCGTCTGGATGTGTGTGTGTGAGTCACTGACATGTTCATGGTACAGATTACCCACAATCCCTCTGTCCCGCTGACGTCACTGGACTGATGTTGAGCTGGAGGGTTTTATCTGGACAGTTTCTTCTCAATGAAGTGTACAGAGAGAGTTTGCTGTACAATAACTTTTCTACTCAGTTTTCTATATTTCCTGTACATAAAGAACAATAAATTATTTTTTAAACATCACGTGATCTGTGTGTTTGCATCAGTTTCAGGAATCTTCATATGGAGTCGGTAGCAGATATTAATACTTTTATTCATCAGACACATTAAATGTATCAAAAGTGGCATTTATAATGTTACAAAAGATTCTATTGCAAATAAATGCTGCTCTTTTCAACTTGATTTCACAGTTTGCATAATCATATGAAGCTGTTTTCAACTGACAATAATCATAAATGTTAATGAGCATCAAATCATCATATCAGAATGATTTGTGAAGGATCATGTGACACTGAAGACTGGAGTAATGATGCTGAAAATTCAGCTTTGATCACAGGAATAAATTTCACTTTAGAAAACAGATGATTTACATTCTAATATATATAATTTTTTTTTAATTACTGTATTTTTGATCAGATAAATCCAGTCTTGGTGAGCAGAAGAGACTTCAGAAAACATTCAGAATCTTACTGAGGCTAAAAATAGCTTCATAAGTAAAAACAAATATTAAAATTGTTGATTAACTGAACAAATGAAGGAATGAAAAATAGAGAAATGACAGGAGACAGAAAATGATTTTGTCATAGAAAATTGATTTGTCTTGCAAGAACAATTCATTGCAGCATATGAGCATATAAAATAACAATCAGAACCAGACAAGTGAAGACTTTCACAGAAATCTGACAGGAACTCAAACTATGACAATTATTACACACAATTACTCGAGTGATTCGTGGACGTCACGTCAGAACAACAGAGTGTGTGTGACAGTGAATCATCAGAATATGACAAACTCTTCAACTTTACCGATGATCCTTAATTCTTCAGAGTGGATGTTATAATGAATTATTCTGTGTATAATTGCTGTAGTTTGTCAGACATGCAAATGTAACGAACACAAGGTTTCTTAGTAAAAGCTCCCACGAGACCTTGATGTCATAGATTAGCATTAGCATTAATACATATTTTTAAAAAAGCAGAATAACAAAATAATTCTCATTAAACAAATATCATCCCAAATAAAAAACTCAAAAGCAGGTTATTATACTAATCAACAACAGCATTAATCAAACATTCACTAGCTTATCAGTTATATCTCCTTTGAAATCTGAGACTAAGAACCACTTGTTTGTCTTGAAATTAGTTTGAGATTTTACAATCAAAAAGTGCTCGATTCATTAGACTAAAGCAACCCGATCTCAAGCTCATCAAACATGAACATCGGGAAATAACCATCAGAAATGTAATTACAGCAGCATGAATTATTATAATCTGGTCACACTTTACAATAACGTTCAATCTGTTAACTACACTCATTAACGCGTTTAATAATCAACTTTAATTTCAAAGTACCGAGTCTATTAATGCGTAAAGCTACAGTAACGTCCAGTTATACTTTTTAATCCTATAATGAATATTTTATGAGCAATAGAATAATCATATTCATCCAGAACCACAGTGTTCTTCCGCTAAATGCATGCAGTTTTATTTCTAACCACTAGAGGGCGTAGAGTTGCAGAAATGCACTAGTTGTGTTAATAAATGCTGTAAAAATATTGTTAGTTGATGTTAGCGAAAGCATTATAACTAACAGATGAGACGTTATTGTAAAGTGTGTGTGAAACTGTCAGTTTAATCTCTCAAAAGAGCTTGAAATCATTCTAATGATATAATGAGATCAACATTCATCTGTAAATCCAGTTCAGTCCTGTCGCACTAAATCTTTATTATAATAAGAACCATTCAAACATTAAGTACCATCCAGTTCCTGAAACTCAAGTAAAACTGCAAGAACTTCATCCATCAGGCGAATAAAGATTCTGAAGTTTGCATTTACTGGAGAAATAATAATAATAATAATAATAATAAAAGTTATTAATACAGGTAATTTTAAGACTTCAAATCCAGTTCAATCCAGAAGAAGCTTGACACCGTTTTTTCTGCTGCAACAATGATAAAAAAAAAAACTATAAAAAAAACATACAAACATGAACAATTGTCCGATGTTTAAAAAAGCGAATAAATAAAAAAAAAGCACTTGTGTTTGAAGGTTTTGCATGTGTGTGTTTGGATCCAGCTGAATGTGCGTTTGAACTCAATCTGAAAATAAAACTGCACATAAAACACCAAGAACGAATAAAACGGCTCGTTCACGTCACGTCTGAATGACGGTCATCATCACGAGATCACCGACAGGAAATGACATCATTAGCGCAAGGATCTGTTGACTCGTGATTCTGACATGACGTGATTGGGTGAAAACTCGTTGTGTTTGTTCCATTGGAACCAATGAATCTCTCAGTGGGAGAGACGTGAAACTACAAGACCAGCTGAAACCACTTCAGTCACATGACCGAGTCACATGACCACAGAAACACTGAGAGGGAATACGACCAATCTCAAGAAACCGCTCCAGATCATGTGACCGTCACGTTTCACCTCCAAATCGAAAATTGCGTTATTTTTATGACAATTAAACACCTTCTGTCCAAATCTAACTTTTGCACAAAAAAAAGAAGAAAAAAAGTATTTAAGTATTAAGTATTAAAGTATTAATAAATCATGGTAGTATTTGTTGTTTTATTGCAGCATTTTTAGTTTAAATTATTTGAATTACAAAAACAAAAGTAAAAAAAAATTTTTTTGAAATATTATTGTACGTTTAGATAGTTTTTTTGTAATTCTCATTATTTCTGTCATGGCATTTTATTATGAAATTATGAAAATTACATTTTAAACGCTTAAACCAAAAAAAAAAAAAAAAACTTAAAAAAAAAAGACAAATTTAATTAAAACTAAAAGTAAAGGAAATAATTGTAAAAAATAATTTTATCTCACTGAAAAAATTAAAATTAAAAAAATTAAATAAAATGTCACATGATAATTAAACACATTTTATCCCAAAGTAAAAAATCTTAACTGTTTTAAAGTAGGCTTAATTTTCATTTAAATGTAATTGCATTTTTTTCCTT
>CM038632.1:35978268-35980768 GCA_021554675.1 Leuciscus idus | reverse complement strand
ACAGTAAAGTGCAGTAGAGTACAGTCGAGTACAGTAAGGTACTGTAGAGGTAGAGTACAGTAGAGTACAGTACAGTGAAGTACAGTTGAGTATAGTAAAGTACAGTAGCGTAGAGTACAGTACAGCAGAGTACAGTAGAGGAGAGTACAGTATAGTACAGTGAAGTACAGTAGAGGTAGAGTAGAGGTAGAGTACAGTCGAGTATAAAAGAGGTAGAGTACAGTAGAGTACGGTACAGTAGAGGTAGAGTACAGTAGAGGTAGAGTACAGTAGAGTACGGTACAGTAGAGGTAGAGTACAGTAGAGGTAGAGTACAGTAGAGGTAGAGTACAGTAGAGTGTGGTACAGTAGAGTACAGTATACGTAGAGTACAGATGAGTACAGTAGAGGTAGAGTACAGTAGAGTGCGGTACAGTAGAGTATAGTAGAGGTAGAGTACAGTCGAGTACAATAGAGATAGAGCAGTAGAGGTAGAGTACGGTACAGTAGAGTACAGTAGAGGTAGAGTACAGTAGAGGTAGAGTACAGTAGAGTACGGTACAGTAGAGGTAGAGTACAGTAGAGGTAGAGTACAGTAGAGGTAGAGTACAGTAGAGTGTGGTACAGTAGAGTACAGTATACGTAGAGTACAGATGAGTACAGTAGAGGTAGAGTACAGTAGAGTGCGGTACAGTAGAGTATAGTAGAGGTAGAGTACAGTCGAGTACAATAGAGATAGAGCAGTAGAGGTAGAGTACGGTACAGTAGAGTACAGTAGAGGTAGAGTACAGTAGAGGTAGAGTATGGTACAGTAGAGTACAGTAGAGGTAGAATACAGTAGAACAGAGTACAGTATAGTGGAGTACAGTAGAGTACAGTATAGTAGAGTACAGTAGAGCTACGTACAGTAGAGGTAGAGTACAGTACAGTAGAGTAGAATAGAGTACAGTCGAGTATAGAAGAGGTAGAGTACAGTATAGTAGAGTACAGTAGAGGGCATCGCTCAAGCAAACCTTACAGCTGCTGTTCTGGATAACAGAAGAATATGGTGCAGAAGAAGAAAGTTTAACTCTACCAAAAAAAAAAAAACCTATAGTTATTTTTGCTTATGGTTTAACTGTATCATTGAAGATCAGAAGCAAGTACATTGGTCGAAAAAGTTAGATTAAATGCATAAAAATGTAAAATGTATGTTTTTAACATATTTAGTTATTGGAGTTTTGCATAGTATTCTGATTCTGCATTTCACTGATTTTATTCATTTTGAGGAATATTGAATCTTTGTTTGTGTGCGAGTGAGATGAGTAAATGCTCACATTTAGCCTTGAACTACAATTACCATGATGGTATGTTTACACAATGTTCAATGTTTACACACACACACGCACACACATACAACGCCACTGCATTTCAATTTGTCTCAACATGAGGACAAGAGAGCTGTCAGTCAATAAATGGGAAAACAAAGTAACTTGCATTACTTATTTTGAAAAAGTAACTTTAAATTTGAAATGTAATGCGTTACTTTACTAGTTACTTGAAAAAGTAATCTTTACTTGGAATGAGTCACCCCTAACACTGGACACAACTACTGTAATAATCAATTCAGATGTGCATCATGTTAAAATAAAATGAAAATATATATATATATATATTTTGCAACTAGGTGAAATAATGAATATATATATATACACCAGTAAATATACAAAAACTTAAACTTATTGTCAGGTAATGTTTATTTTATTTCACGTCAGGACAATATTTCATGGTTTGAGTTTCAGTAAACTCTAACAACGGATCAGTGATGACGATACCTGGACAAAGACTCGTTTGGGTCGCGGGCTGGACGGGTCACCAGAGTACGGGAAGAACAGACCACAGCAGACCAGAACAAACATCAGCGTGAACACTGACCCCAGACCAGCCAACATCCGCTTCGTGCTGCGAGACAGATAGATGAAATGCATCTGGAGAGAGAGAGATAGAGAGTGGGAGAGAGTGTTTCAGAAACACTTTATTTTTTACACATTTTTTACATTCCTAATTCAAACATCATATCCCGAAAACATTGAGAAAAGCAATTCAAATTAAAAAACTTTTAAAAACCCAAGACCAATTGATCATCATGTCCACATAGAACCTCAGAGAGAGAGAGACAGGTATAAGGAAACATATGGTTGAATAAAACGATTTAATCTCGGTTTGTTTTATGTTGAATTAGGAATTTTAACTGGAATTAGAATGTTTAAATTTACATGTTTGAATTTAACTGTTTGAATGTTTGAATTAGAATGGTTCGGTTTAAATTTTTGAATTTGAATGTTTGAGTTTAAATGTTTGAATTTAAAGATTTGAATTTGAATGTTTGAATTTAAATGTTTGAATTTAAAGGCTTGAATGCTTGAATTTGACTTTTTGATTGAATATGAATGTTTGAATTTGACTTTTTGAATGGAATTTAAATGTTTGAATTTGAATGTTTGAATTTAAATGTTTAAATGTAAAGGCTTGAATGTTTGAA